>CM017764.1:54939978-54946854 GCA_008009225.1 Acer yangbiense | reverse complement strand
CCCAAAAAACCCTAAACCCTAAACCCTAAACCCTAACCTGAACCCGAAACCCAAACCCTAAACCGAAACCCGAAACCCAAACCCTAAACCCGAAACCCAAACCCTAAACCCGAAAACCCTAACCCTAAACCCTAAACCCGAAACCTAAACCCTAACCCGAAACCCAAACCCGAAACCCTAAACCCGAAACCCTAACCCAAACCCGAAAACCCTAAACCCTAAACCGAAAACCCTAAACCCGAATACCCGAACCCCTAAACCCTAACCCGACCCCGAAACCCGAAACCCTAAACCCGAAACCCGAACCCGCAAACCGAAAAACCCGAAACCCAACCCCGAACCCGAAAACCCTAAACCTAAAACCTAAACCCTAAACCCTAACCGAAACCCGACACCTAAAAACCCTAAAACCCTAACCCTAAACCCTAAACCCGAAACCCTAAACCCGAAACCCTAAACCCTAAACCCGAAACCCTAACCCGAAAACCCTACACCCGAAAAACCCTAAACCTAAACCCAAACCCCGAAACCCGAAACCCGAAACCCCAAACCCTAACCCTAAACCCAAACCCTAAACCCGAAACCCTAAAAACCCTAAACCCTAAACCCTACCCTAAACCCCGAACCCTAAACCCGAAACCCTAACCCTAAACCCTAAACCCGAACCCTAACCCTAAACCATAAACCCCCGAACCCAAACCGAAACCCTAAACCCGAAACCCTAAAACCCTAAAAAACCCGAACCCTAAACCTAACCCGAAACCCTAACCCTAAACCCTAAACCCTACCCCGAAACCCTAAACCCGAACCTAAACCCAACCCTAACCCTACCCCGAAACCCAACCCTAAACCCTAAACCCTAACCCGAAACCCTAAACCACGAAAACCCTAAACAACCCGAAAAAACCCTAAACCCGAAAACCCTAAACACCCTAACCCAAACCCTAAACCCCGAACCCTACCACTAACCCGCCCGAAACCCCGAACCCGAAAAAACCTAAACCCTACCCCCGAAACCCGAAACCCTAACCCTAAACCCTAAACCCTAACCCTAACCCTAACCCTAAACCCTAAACCCTAAACCCTAAACCCTAAACCCTAAACCCCGAACCCTAAACCCTAAACCCTAACCCTAACCCCTAACCCTAACCCTAAACCTAAACCCTAACCCTAACCCTAAACCCTAAACCCGAACCCTAACCGAAACCCTAACCCCCGAACACCCTAACCCTAAAACCCTAAAACCCCTAAACCACACCCCTAAACCCAAACCCGAAAACCCTAACCCTAAACCCTAACCCTAAAAAACCCTAAACCCTAAACCCTAAACCCTAACCCTAAACCCTAAACCCAAACCCTAAACCCTAAACCCCAACCCAAACCCTAAACCCGAAACCCTAAACCCTAACCCCTAAACCCTAAAACCCTACCCGAAACCCGAAACCCGAACCCTAAACCCGAAACCCTAAACCCTAAACCCTAAACCCAAACCCTAAACCCTAAACCCTAAAAAACCCTAACCCTAACCCCGAAACCCTAAACCCTAAACCCGAAACCCTAACCCTAAACCCTAACCCTAAACCCTAAACCCGACAACCCGAAACCGAAACCCGAAACCCTAAACCCTAAACCCGAACCCCAAAACCCTAAACCCAAACCCTAAACCCGAAACCCTAAACCCGAAACCCTAACCCTAACCCCGACAACCCTAAACCCTAACCCGAACCCAAACCCTAAACCCTAAACACCCTAACCCTAAAAACCCTAAAAACCGAAACCCGAAACCGAAACCCTAAACCCGAACCCGAAACCCGAAACCCAAAACCCGAAACCCTAAACCCGACACCCGAAACCCTAAACCCTAAAACCCAACCCTAAACCCAAACCCGAAACCCTAACCCCTAAACCCGAAACCTAAACCCTAAACCCTAAACCCTAAACCCTAAACCCTAAACCCTAAACCCTAAACCCTAAACCCTAAACCCTAAACCCTAAACCCTAAACCCTAAACCCTAAACCCTAAACCCTAAACCCTAAACCCTAAACCCCAAACCCTAAACCCTAAACCCTAAACCCTAAACCCTAAACCCTAAACCCTAAACCCTAAACCCTAAACCCTAAACCCTAAACCCTAAACCCTAAACCCTAAACCCTAAACCCGAAACCCTAAACCCTAAACCCGAAACCCGAACCCTAACACCGAAACCCGAAACCCAAACCCTAACCCCAAACCCGAAACCCTAAACCCAAACCGAAACCCGAAACCCGAAACCCTAACCCTAACCCTAAACCCAAACCCGAAACCTAAACCCGAAACCCTAACCCGAAACCCGAAACCCGAAACCCCGAAACCGAAACCCTAAACCCTAAACCCCTAAACCCTAAACCCTAAACCCTAAACCCTAAACCCTAAACCCTAAACCCTAAACCCTAAACCCTAAACCCTAAACCCTAAACCCTAAACCCTAAACCCTAAACCCTAAACCCTAAACCCTAAACCCTAACCCTAAACCCAACCGAAACCCTAACCCTAAACCCGAAACCCTAAACCCTAAACCCGACCCGAACCCTAAACCCGAACCCTAAACCCTAAACCCTAACCCGAACCCTAAACCGAAACCCGAAACCCGAAACCCTAAACCCGAACCCGAAACCCGAACCCTAAACCCGAAACCCGAAACCCTAACCCCTAAACCCGAAACCCTAACCCTAAACCCTAAACCCGAACCCCTAAACCCTAACCCTAAACCCGAAACCCTAAACCTAAACCCTAAACCCGAACCCCTAAACCCTAACCCGAAACCCTAAACCCTAAACCCTAAACCCGAACCCAAACCCGAACCCGAACCCGAATCCCTAAACCCTAAACCCTAAACCCGAAACCCTAAACCCTAAACCCGAAACCCAAACCCTAAACCCGAACCCGAAACCCCGAACCCTAAACCCTAAACCCGAAACCCGAAACCCTAAACCCTAAACCCTAAACCCGAACCCTAAACCCTAAAAAACCCTAAACCCTAAACCCGAAACCCTAACCCTAAACCCTAAACCCGAAACCTAACCCCGAAACCGAAACCCTAAACCCTAAACCCCTAAACCGAACCCTACCCTAAACCCGAAACCCTAAACCCGAACCCTAAACCCGAAACCCCTAAACCCGAAAACCGAAAACCCTAAACCCGAAACCCGAAAAACCGAAACCCGAAACCCGAACCCCTAAACCCGAAACCTAAACCCGAAACCCTAAACCCTAAACCCGAAACCCGAAAACCCTAAACCCTAAACCCTAACCCGAAACCCTAACCCGAACCGAAACAACCCAAACCCGAAACCCTAAACCCTAAACCCTAAACCCTAAACCCTAAACCCGAACCCCGAAACCCGAAACCCTAACCCCTAACCCTAAACCCGAAACCCTAACCCTAAACCCTAAACCCGAAAAACCTACCCGAAACCCGAAACCTAAACCCGAAACCTAACCCGAAACCCTAAACCCGAAACCCCCTAAACCCGAACCCGAAACCCTAAACCCTAAACCCTAAACCCTAAACCCGAAACCCGAAAACCCTAAACCCGAAACCCGAAACCCTAAACCCGAAACCCGAAACCCAAAACCCGAAACCCGAACCCGAAACCCTAAACCCGAAACCCGAAACCCTAACCCGAAACCCTAAACCCTAAACCGAAACCCGAAACCCGAAACCCGAAACCCTAAACCCGAAACCCGAAACCCGAAACCCGAAACCGAAACCCGAAACCCGAAACCCGAAACCCTAAACCCGAAAAACCCGAAAACCCGAAACCCGAAACCCTAAACCCGAAACCCGAAACCCGAAACCCGAAACCAAACCCGAAACCCGACCTAAACCCGAAACCCGAAACCCTAAACCCGAAACCCGAAACCCTAAACCCTAAACCCGAAACCCTAACCCCGAAACCCGAAACCGAACCCTAACCCGAACGAAACCCCAACCCTAAACTAAACCCTAAACCCTAAAAAACCAACCCTAAACCCAAACCCAAACACAACCCGAAACCCTAACCTAAACCCGAAACCCAAACCAGAAACCCTAAACTAAACCCTAACCCTAACCCTAACCCGACCCGAAACCGAAACCCGAAACCCAAACCCTAACCCGAACCTAACCCTAAACCCTAAACCCGAACCCTAACCCTAACCCCTAACCCGAAAACCCGAACCCTAAACCCTAAACCCGAAACCCTAAAACCCTAAACCCGAAACCCAAAAACCCGAAACCCGAAACCCGAAACCCTAAACCCTACGAAACCCTACCCTAACCCCGAACCCTAACCCTAAACCCTAACCCTAAACCTAAACCCTAAACCCGACCCCGAACCCTAAACCTAAAACCCAAACCCTAAACACCCTAACCCGAAACCTAACCCTAACCGAACCCTAAACCCGAACCCTAAACCCGAAACCCGAAACCCAAACCCGCAACCCAAACCCAAACCCTAAACCACCCAAACCCTAAAAACCCTAAACCCTAACCCCTAAACCCTAACCCGAAACCTACACCCGAAACCAACGAACCCCTAAACCCGAAACCCAAACGAAAACCCTAAACCCGAAACCCAACCCGAACCCGAAACCTAAACCCGCAACCCTAAAACCCGAAACCCAAACCCTAAACCCGAAACCCGAAACCGAAACCCGAAACCGAACCCGAAACCCTAAACCCGAAACCCAAACCTAAACCCGATCCCGAACCCGAAACCCTAAACCCGAAACCCAAACCCGAACCGAAACCCGAAACCCTAAACCCTAAACCCCTAAAAACCCGAACCCGAAACCCTACCCGAAACCCTACACCCTAAACCCTCTAAACCGAACCCTAACCCGAAACCCGAACCCGAAACCCTAAAACCCCCAACCCTAAACCTAAACCCTAAACCCTAACCCTAACCCTAAACCCCTAACCCGACCGAAACCAAACCCGAACCCCTAAACCCGAACCCTAACCCTAAACCCTAACCCCTAAACCCTAACCCGAACCCTAAACCGAAACCCAACCCTAAACTAACCCGACACCAACCCCTAAACCCTAAAAACCCTAAACCCTAAACAACCGAAACCCTAACCTAAACCCGAACGAACCCTAAACCCGAAACCCTAAACCAAACCCGAAACCCTAACCCTAAACCAAACCCTAAACCCTAAACCCGAACCGACCCTAAACCCTAACCCGAAACCCGAAAAACCCTAACAACCCTAAACCCTAAACCCGAACCCGAACCGAAACCCTAAACCCTAAACCCTACACTAAACCCAAACCCTAAACGAAACCCCTCCACCCTAAACCCTAAACCCGAAACCCAACCCTAAACCTACCGAACGAAACCCTAAACCCTAACCCCTAACCTAAACCCAAACCCTAAAACCCTAAAACCCGAACCTAACCCTAAACCCGAACCCGAACCCTAAACCCGAACCCCGAAACCCGAACCCCTAAACCCAAACCCGAACCCCGAAACAAACCGAAACCCGAAACCCTAACCAACCCCTAAACCCTAAACCCTAAAACCCTAAAAAACCCTAAAACCCTAAACCCGAAACCCCAACCCGACCCGAAACCGAACTAAACCGAAACCCTAAACCCCGAACCCGAAACCCTAACCCGAAACCCCGAACCCGAAACCCTAAACCCGAAAACCAAACCCCGACCCCGAACCCTAACCCGAACCCCTAAACCAACCCCTAAACCCGAAACCCTAAACCCTAAACCCTAAACCCGAACCCTAAACCCTAAAAAACGAACCCTAAACCCTAACCCCTAAAAAAACCCGCCCACCCGAACCCCACCTAAACCCTAAAAACCCTAAACCCCTAAACCCGACCTGAACCCTAAACCCTAACCCTAAACCCAGAAACCTCGAAACCCTAACCCTAACCCCTACCAACCCCCTAAAACCCGAAACCCGAACCCTAAAACCGAAACCCTAAAACCCTAAACCCTAAACCCGAAAACCGAAAACCGAAACCCCTAAACCCTAAACCCTAAACCCCCCTAAAACCCTAAACCCTAAACCCGAAACCCGAAACCTAACGAAACCCTAAACCCTAACCCAACCCTAAAAACCTAAACCCTAAACCCTAAACCCTAAACCCGCCTAACCCTAAACCCTAAAACCCCCTAAACCCTAAACCCGAAACCCCTAAAACCCGAAACCCCTAAAACCTAAACCTAAACCTCCCTAACCCCGTACACCCAAAACCCTAAACCTAAACCTAAACCCTAAACCTAAACCACCCTAAAAACCCTATAAAAACCTAAACCCCTAAACCCTATAACACCTAAACCCTAAACCCTTAAACCCTAAACCTAACCGAAAAAAACCCGAAACCCCCCTAAAACCTAAACCCCTAAACCCTAAACCCTAAACCCTAAACCCTAAACCCTAAACCCTAACCCTAAACCCGAAACCCGAAACCTATAACCCTAAACCCAAACCCTAAACCCCCCTAAAAACCCTAAACCCTAAAAACCCTAAACCCGAAACCTAAACCCTAAACCTAAACTAAAAAACCCCTAACCCAAACCCTAAACCCGAAACCCGAACCCGAAACCCTAAACCCTAAAACCCTAAAGGAAACCCTAAAACCCCTAAACCCTAAACCCTAAAAACCCTAACCCCTAAAACCCTAAACCCCTACAAACCCTAAAACCCTAAACCCTAACCCTAAACCCGAACCCGAACACCCGAAACCCTAAAACCCGAAACCCGAAACCCTAACCCTAAACCCTAAAAAACCCTAAAACCCCCGAACCCGAAACCCGAAACCCTAACCCTAAACCCTAAACCCTAAACCCTAACCCTACCCCTAAACCCTACCGAACAACCCTACAAAACCCC
>CM017764.1:54769978-54934978 GCA_008009225.1 Acer yangbiense | reverse complement strand
GGCACACTCTCTATCAAACACAAGCGATTTGGAGGTTATGTACATGGCAATCAAGTATATAACGCATGTGAGTATTCCAAATAAAGCACATTTTTAGTGAATTGATCTCATGAAGGAATTGAATGCCATGAACGTGGTAGAGCATATTAAAAACTCGTATTCCCGAAATAGACTTCCTAAAAGATCAATTAAGTTCTTCCCTACTTGTGTTGGCCAAGGTGATTTATGGTGAATGGTATATGGAAGGTATATGGAAGGTATATGGAGATACTAATCATGCCAAGATGTTTCACATTACATTTTTCAATACAAAGCTCATTTTAGATTACTCATTTACACAAGCATCTAGGCTACAATTTTGAACTTTGGATTGTGCTATATAATTACTCTCATTGGAGTAATCATTGCTTTGAAGATTAAAGACTTTAAGTGCTTAATTTTTTTAACACTTAATTTTTGAAAGCCTTTATTTTAGCATAAGTTACAAAATAGGCCTCAGTACACGCTATTACAATTTTAAGCTTAACAGTTTAATTCTCTACTTAGTAGAACTTAACAAGATTAGTAGCTATGTAGCTCAAGTGTATAGGTCTATGGATTAAGGTGTTGTGTGATAGGTTTATGTGTTTGGGTAAGTGTTTGGCCGTATTTGTATTGAATCAAGCATAAAGGGAAATGGACGTGTTTAGGCAATTTGGTAATGGGTACTACAAAGTCCTAATATCATTTCTAAAAGTCCATCTATCATGGGAATACAAATTCAACATGTTATCCACATTTATGAATGTTCTATGGCAAACAATGCAAATGATGCAATGAGGTCACAATGAAAAACATGTTAGAAGAGTGTTTAGGAGTAGAAACAGGATTTACCCTCAAAATGAATGCTAAGGCACAAAATTCATGGGTAGTCTCCACTATTAATCCTAACAATCGAGTACGGAGTCTCGTCCACTTAGACACTAAGAGAAAGGGATTAAGTTCACATCATGCGAAGCAATCCTAGACTGACAATAGTTAGTCAAGACTCAGCAACTAACACATGCGAAAAACTTCTCAACGGCACAACTCAAAACATCTCATTCAAACAATTTTGCGATTCAAAAAGGCTCAATTCGCAAAATTTTGAAAAATTTATTCAAAAACACAAAAACTAAATGACACATATATGTCCTGTAAGGATTCCCATATCTTGATTGGCTTATTTCGTGGACAAACCACATGTTGGGGTTGAATATGTAAGGGTAGTTTAGGTGATTGAACTTCAAGCTCAAAGGCCCTTTCTAGACCTCAAGGGACAAGCACGCCAAAGGTATAATCTCTAGTGCTTAGTTTTTCTTTGAAGAGGTTTAGTTAGCACACACACACTTAGCATACTTGTACTTGTGTGCATACTCTTCACATGTCACTTTACACACTAGCACTTTGATTGATATCTTATTGTGTGTATATGTGCTTTGTAATTCGTTTCCCTACATTGTTCGGAAACGTCCGCGCTTGCACTAATGAGTACTTGGTTTCACGCAAAGACCGCCTATGGAGAATGCCCTTGGCTTCTCCTTGGATTTCACCTCTGTTGGTGATTGGCGGTTATGATCAGCGGCCTGGCCACCGAACGAAACCGTCGTTTATACCTGATTGATTTTTCTCTCGGGTTTGATTCGGCGGTTGGATCGGCGGTCATGAAACCGCCGAAAGAAACCGCCGTTGTTCCCTTGGTCTTCTCGGGTTCAATTCGGTGGTTATGAACGGCGGCTTGGCCGCCGTTTGAAACCGTCGATTGGTGCGTTTCAGGGGTAAACTTGTCTTTTCACATGCCCAGTTCTTGATGTCTATAAATATCTTACTTTCTCATTATCTGAACAAGTTTTTTGACTCCTTAGAACCCTAAACTTAAAAGAGAGATATTTGAGAGAAAATCAAATCAAGAACTCACCTTTAACCACTCAAATCAAATCCTTTTTGCATCAAATTTCATATTACATCTTCTATGTCTATATAGAATGCATCCATGTATGGGTTTGCATCATCACAACTTGCTTGGTAAGATTTTGATTAACTTCATCTTATTTTAGTATTTTTACTACCAAGCCATCTCTTTTAAATTACTTGTATGTCTTAGATCATATGCTAAATACAAGAAATGAGAATTAATTGTGATGAATTGATTGAGTGTTGTTTTGTGATGACTAATTAGGTTTTTGATTAATCTTGATTAGCTAAGCTATTTGACATGTCATTTAGCAATTTATATCTAGGGTTGATTTTAATTAATTATATCATCATCCTAGATAAGCATCTAAGGTTACCTAGCCTTGTTTGTTATTTAAATATTCATATATATTCACATAGGTTGCATAATCTCTTCATTGAGAATTAAGTCTTGGGGCTAAGGTTGCTTAGGCCTCAAGCAATTACAACTAGAGCCACTTTTAAAGGCCCGCGTGGTAGAAGTGGGGGGCTATTGACCGGAGTGTTAGACGAGGTCTACATAGGTTGTGAACTCCATTTCAATTAGTGGATTTCGAGGTTCGAGTGTGGCGCACTAAACAGCCTATGGTTTTTCCCAGTGGTTGGGTTTTCACGTATACATCAAGTGTTATTTAATTCCGCATCTTATTACACTTGTTTGTCTTTTTGACTAGTAGGGGCTTTTTCGTAAAATTGACTTGCATGTGAAAATTGGGTAATAATAGTTAAAATCTATTCACCCCCCCCCCCCCCCTCTAGATTAATATATAGAACACACTGAGCGTTTATTATTGTGAACTTTCATGTCCACACCCCCAAACCTAAACTCGACATTGTCCTCAATGTTGAAAAATTGAAGAACATGGACAAAGAATTCATGATTTGGAAATCCAGGCACAAACATACTAACACTTATATACAAATAATCACACACATATTAAATATATAACACAACACAAAATTAAAAGCAAATTAACAAAAAATACCATGTGAAGAAGGCATCTACACATAGAGGACAATATTTCAATAAAACTGTCACTTTTCGAATTCGAATAACGTCTTCTTTTCAATGCATATGTTCAAAGATACTTCATAAAACTTGCTCAAATTTTGATACAAGAATATAGACATGCAAAGGAACAGTTTTTATGAAGAAAACATTTTAAAATTCAATTTGGAAAAGTGTGAAAACAGACGTTGAAAACAGGTCACGTGCAGAATTTTGAAAACAGGGCACGTTTATAACCTTCGGTCGAAGAAATACTTGTAACTTTTGAACCACCGCCCAGAACTTTACGTTCTTTATATCCTTGGAATCGTATCGAAAAAACAATGAACACAACATGAGCAGAAAAAATTATTTCTTCGCCGATTAGTACAGTTATCAAGAAACATTTTGCCTCAAAATTTCAAAACAGGACATCTTCACAAGGTTTGAAAAACAACAACAAAACTAAAAACAAAAATACAAAAAAAATATATACTGTTGTGAATCAATAAATAATAAATAACAAAGAAATAACATGAGATGAGAGAAAGATCAAAGAAGAGAGAGATCATATGTGAGAGACGAGAGATGATACTAGAGAGAGAACATGTTAAGCCTTTTTATTGATATTGGATGATCAACAACTCGTTTTACAAGAGAGAGCATATAGATATAACAAATAAATTGAGTGGTGGTGGGAAGGCCACAAATGTGAGCAAGAAGCAATCTCTTGAGTGGTGGTGGGAAAGCCACATGTATTACAACACTCCCCCTTGGATTTCCACCACTTGTATTGTATTTAATTTTCTAAGAAAAAACCCGATGGGACAAAAATCTCAGAAAAATATATACAAAGATCTTCTAGATCTTGTGGTGTTGGATGTTCTCATAACTGTCTCATTAAAAACCTTGTCAGGAAAACCCAGTGGGACAAAACCTGATCGAAGGGAAAAAGAGTACAGTGCATATAAGTCCAAAATTAATGTTTTCTTCATAGCTTTTCTCATATTTATACTTTGCTAGGGAAAAACCTAGTGGGATAAAAACCTGAGCAAAGATATCCATTGATCTGTCGGATCAAAGTATATTTATGATGATCTTTTGGATCAAGGTAATATATATACGATGATTAGCAAGATCAAATTAATATTTACAATAATATTTTTGATCAAAATAACATATATACGATGATATATTGAATCAATGTAATATTTATGATGATTTTGTGGATCAAATGATTTTTGGGTATGCTTGGAGAATTGTCTCATTAAAACCTTATCAGGAAAACCCAATGAGACAAAAAACCTGATTGGAAAGAAAAAGAGTACAATGCACATATACCCCAATATAATTATATACTTCATTTGATATGCTCCCCCTGATAAAAGTTCATTTTAAAACAATCTTCTAGATTGCTAAAGTGGGATATCCAGATGTTTATTTCATGAAATAAAATAACATTATAAATGATTGGAGGGAGTATAAACAAAGACTTGCTTTATGGCGTAATATCCATATGGAATCTTTTCATAATATTTTCAACATATTCCATTTGATGGACAAACATTCCATTTGATATATGGTCGAGACTATATTTCCTTTCACATGTCTTTCATTTTTAAATTCAAGCGTTTTCAAGGGCTCTCCAGGAGCTCCAATTAAATTCATATCATCAACATAAGTTATGAATGTAATAAATTCAGATTCTGATTTCTTTGCGAAGACACTTGGGTATATAATATAATTATTATACCCTTATTTTATCAGATATTCATTGAGATGGTTATATCACATTCATCCAAATTATTTTTAATCCATATAAGGATTTTTATATGTTCATCAGATACAGATTACGAGATCTCGATTTACATGCCTTTAGCATTTTAAATCCTTCCGGGATTATAAATATCTGCATTGAGTGAATCATATAGATGATTATTACGTTTTAGAAGATGTATTTCAAGCAGCCAAATTTATCAAAAATTTGAAACGTAATCGTAATCGTATTCATCACTAATGAATATCAAGTTTCTGCGAGAAATCTTGTACTACGAGTCGTGTCTCATATCTTACGATCTCGTTTTTCTCATTACGTTTCTATACAAAGACCTTTAAGTATCCAACTAATTTGACATCTTCAGGTGTCTGGAAAACTATTGGTCTAAATACTTTATGTTTGGCTTATGAAGTCAATTCGTCTTGAATTGCTTCTTTTCATTTAGGCTAATTATGCCTTTTGTATACAATCAATGATATTATAAATATCATAATTATTATTTATAATTTCAGTAGCGCTACTGTGTATAAAAATACATCATCAATGATTGTTTCTTTATGATTCCATATTTCTCTCTATGATTTATATAAAATTTTCAATTTCGATATACTTAAATCTCTGTTGAGATTTCTTCCATTTCAATGGATTTAGTCATTTCATAGACTCGTGCCTCTTTAGATATATCAAACTCTTATTGAGTTGATTTAGAGAAAGTAGATTTATTTATAACTCGAGCTTTGTTTACATAAGGATCCTGATAACAATACCTTTCAAAGGTTGATAAGTTTATGATATTCATCAGATGATTTATTTGTTGCATTTTACTCAGATCGTTCTACAGGAACAATCACCCGGCCGGGGTTTATGAGATAGCAACTTATAAAATTTGTCATATTTAACATATCAAGTAACTGATTAATAATTATCTGATGATCAATTAACTTTCGTATTTGAGTGATACGAAGACTGAAATGAGACACTTTTATTACATATATAGAGAATTGAATTAGTATTTCTATTTCTATTTTGTATAAGAGTAACTTTTCATTTACTCCTCTCTTCTAGAGAAAATTCCCTTTCTTATAATGATATGAAAATTAATTAATAAAATAATATGCAAGTCGTGCTCAAAAAGATAAGCTATCAGAAATATAGATGATTTGATAATAGATTAATCAAAAATTATCATAAATCTTAGAATGGTAGAGAAATCTTATCTTAGATCATGTTAGATATGCAATAACGGCATACACAATATAATCAAGCATCTTAAAAATGAGCATGTCTATGACCCATTACAAGTTGTAATAGTAAACAATGATGATAAGCAGTGGGCCAGAGATGAATAAAATGTCTCCATATAGAAATTGGTATTTGTATCGAAATAATAAAGTTCTCGCAATTACCTGGAGATGCTTGATAAGTGACTCTGCTAATTCATTCTAAGTATGAACATGTGGAACTAGATGTTCAATATCGATCTTAACTGATCCGCAATATTCATCAACTATGACCATAAAATAGTGGAACGGTCCACTTGATGGATGAATAGGTCCACATATGTCCCCTTGAACCTTTTGTAGGAATGACGGGGATTCAAAGCCAATCCTTAGAATGTGATGGTTTTATTACTAATTTCCCTTGTGAACATGCAATACATAAATCTTCATAGGATAAAAGAATCTTCTGGTTCTTTAATGAATGTCCATGAGAATTTTTAATGATTCCACGCATTATTGTAGATCCTGGGTGACCAAGACGGTCATGCCAAAGCATAAATATTTTTGAATCTGAGAACTTCTGGTTCATAACAACATAAACTAGACTTAAAACGGCGGTTTCGAACGGCGGTCGTGACCGTCGATCTTAACCGCAGAAATGCTTCAGACCAATCTGGACTGAAACGGCGGTTTCATTCGGCGGCTAGGCCGCCGATCATAACCGCCGATCACCTAGATAGGTGAAAACCAAGGAGAAGCCAAGGGCATTCTCCATAGGCGGTCCTCGCGCTAAACCAAGCACATTCTCGTGCATGCGCGGACGTTTCCGAAAGTTATCGGGAAACGAATTACACAACAAAATGACACAATTACACACAACAAAATATAATAAATAAGTGCAAGTGTGAAATGTGACAAATGAAGAGAATGCACACATATGCAATGAATGTTAAGTGTGTGTGTGCAACTAATCTCTTCAAAGAAAAGAAAGCACATAGAAATTTACCTTCGGTGCTTATCAACACGAGGTCTTCAAAAGGGCTTCGAACAATAAGACCGATACTTAGGCTACCCTTACAAAGAACCCCCACATATGGTTTGATCACGAAATAAGCCAATTAAAAACAACGGGAATCCTTACAATCTCCCCATTTGGCTATTTCGTGATAAAACCATCACTCACATTGATTCCTCACAAAGAAATATAAACTACGGGACAACTATGATATTCTACAACACAAAGAGATAAGAAAATAAAACTTCAAGTCTTCAATCTCTTGTAGAATAATCAAGCCCTGTAAATAAGATTTCTATTTTTCCAATACAAGTGAAATGTGAGATTAATCAAGCGATATCAAAAACAAGCATTTGCATTTTTAGAATTTAGGCACAACATTACAAAATATATGCAATGTATGATAAATGCAATGCTCCCCCTCAAAGGGTTACTCCCCCTCAATGTGTTATCTCCCCAATGTGCACAATTGCAACACCAATTTGCATCTCCCCTTACCATATACTACTCCCCATTTTTGTCATGATATAGGCAAAGGAGTAGTCCCTAACCGGGTCACTCATAGTAACGAGAGATAGTAGCATGCAAGATTTGCATAATTAATATTAGTCACTTTATGCATCTCAATTTAATCGGAGAGAAACAAGGAGATTTATTTGAGAAAATGTGTGAATCCAACATGCTTTGCATACAAGACATATAGCATTCAAGTCCAAAATACAATGGAATTTGGCAAAGCAAATGACAAAGGTTTCTAATAAGAATTCAAACCAATTTCACCAATGTCATGGGAAAAGCAAGGATATAGAGATTATTGTTTTCAATTTAAGAGCAACTATATCCAACTTTATAAGCGAAACATGGCATGAGCAACTTTGCACCCTTTTTGATTTTTCCGGATAAGATATCCGTATGATAGTAGCCATGTTCAACTAATAAAGAAAGAGAGACATTTGGAATAGAAATTCCTTTGAACGGATACAAGATCCTTTATTCATTTTGAGTCTCATAAGCTTTCACACAAGTTTTGCATTTTCAAGAATATGCAATCATCAATTCATGCTTTTCATGTGAGCATGTTATATGAATTTCATGCTTTTTCATTTGACATTAGCATGTTATTAAAGAATCATCATGTCATGGAGATAATCATAGGTCATTCAAATCATACTTCCAACATACATCTCCTAGTCCAAAAATGCATGTTTGAACATAAATATGACATGGATTGTAAACAAGCAAGGTTCACACTTATTGAATTGAAAACATATATACATATGTGCAACCAAGCTTACTCAAGCAATTAAAAGAAGAGGCATAAGATATTTCAAATTTTTTGCAAGTGACAAGAATGCAAACTAGCTCTCTTTGCTTGAGTTCCCCATATGGGGTCAATTATAGAACATCACTCCACAAGACATACCCCAATAGATCTACTAAGAGTTTTAAATCGAGTAGCATCTAAGGGTTTTGTAAATAGGTCCGCAAGTTGATCATTAATACCTACATGTTCAAGTACTATGCATTTATTTTCAACAAGCTCTCTAATGAAGTGATGTCGGATGTCAATATGCTTAGTTCTAGAATGTTGCACCGGATTCTTGGAAATATTAATGGCACTCATGTTATCACAAAAGAGAGTGAGAGTACCTTGGTTGAATTCGTAGTCTACTAGCATTTGCTTTATCCATATAAGTTGAGTGCATCCACTCCCCGAGGCTATGTACTCGGCTTCCGTCGTGGACAAGGAAATCGAGTTTTGCTTCTTGCAAAACCAAGACACCAAGTTGTTGCCTAGAAAGAAGCAACCGCCCGATGTGCTCTTCCTATCATCACAATTTCCTGCCCAATCCGCATCACTATATCCTACAAGACTAGGATTAGTGTCAAATGAGTACCAAATCCCATAGTTGGAAGTCCCATTCACAAAACGAATGACTCTCTTAACCGAAGAGAGATGGGACTCCTTGGGATCGGATTGGCACCTAGCACAAACTCCTACACTAAATGATATATCGGGCCTACTTGCGGTCAAATAGAGCAAGCTCCCTATCATGCCACGATATAAGGTTTGGTCCACACTTTTACCGCTAGCATCCTTGCTTAGCTTCAAAGTGGTGCTCATAGGAGTGTCACAATGTTTGGCTTTTTCAAGACCAAACTTCTTCACAAGGTTTTTGGCATATTTGGCTTGGGTTATGAAGATCCCATTATCAAGTTGCCTAATTTGCAAACCTAGGAAGTAATTAAGCTCACCAACAAGACTCATCTCAAATTCATGAGACATAACATCAACAAATTGTTGGACCTTGGTGTTGTTGGTGGAGCCAAACACTATGTCATCGACATATATTTGAGCTATGAAAAGCTCATCATTGTCTCTCTTGATAAATAGAGTCTTGTCAACACTACCTCTTGTGTAGTTATTGTCAACAAGAAATTGAGTGAGGCGCTCATACCAGGCCCCCGGTGCTTGTTTCAACCCATATAGTGCCTTCTTGAGGCGATAGACATGGTTGGGGTGGTGAGCATCCACAAACCCCTTGGGTTGTTCAACAAACACTTCCTCTTGCAAGAAGCCATTGAGGAAGGCACTCTTGACATCCATTTGGTGCAATTTGAACTTGTGCACACAAGAAATGGACAAGAGAAGCCTAATAGACTCTAAACGGGCAACGGGAGCAAATGTCTCCTCAAAGTCGATACCCTCAATTTGAGAGTACCCTTGTGCTACAAGTTTAGCCTTGTTCCGCACTATGTTGCCATCCTCATCGGATTTGTTCCTAAATATCCATTTAGTGCCTATGACATTAGTGGTCTTAGGCCTAGGAACTAGAGTCCAAACCTCATTCCTTTCGAATTGGTTTAGCTCTTCTTGCATGGCAAGAACCCAAAATTCATCATGTAAGGCTTCTTCAACCTTTTTGGGTTCAATTTGAGAGGTGTAGCAAGTATAGCTAATAAGATTAGCAAGTTGACGTCTAGTCCTAACACCCTCATTTACCTATCCAATGATATCTTCTTTATCATGGAGTTTCCTAACCCATGGAGCGGGTTCTTTAGAGTCCAAGAGAGGAACTCTAGCAATAGGTTGTGTGTCATCATTGTTGACATTAGATGTCCCAACATTAGGAGGCACCACAACCTTCTCCAAAGGAGAACCATCACTAAAAATAACCTCCTCCTCATGATTATTAGACTTGAGCCTAGTATCATCAAATACGACATTGGATGATTCCATAACACTTAGAGTCTTTAAATTGAAAACTCTATAGGCTCTACTATTCAAGGCATAACCAATAAAGATACCCTCATCACTCTTAGCATCGAATTTGCCAAGTTGATCACGGTTATTCAAAATGTAGCATTTGCTTCCAAAAGTGTGGAAGTAGCTAACATTTGGCCTCTTGCCTTTCCATAACTCATAGGAGGTGTTTCTAGTACCGGGCCTTAGAAAGACTCTATTTCCTACATAGCAAGCCGTATTGACGGCTTCGGCCCATAGGTTCCTAGGGACATTGTTGCTAAGCAACATCACACGAGTCATCTCTTGAAGGACCCTATTTTTCCTCTTAACAACTCCATTTTGTTGAGGTGTCCTAAGAGCCGAAAACTCATGGGAGTTACCTAAACCATTACAAAAGGTTTCAAAGGTAGCATTCTCAAATTCCCTCCCATGATCACTTCTAATCCGTTTTATGCTTTTAATATTTGAGTTCATTTCATTTTGAAGTTTATTACAAAGCATTTTAAACTTATCAAAAGTTTCGGATTTTTCTCTAAGAAAATATGTCCATGTGAACCTACAGAAATCATCAACACATACAAAAATGTATCTCTTTCCACCCAAACTTTCGGTTTGCATGGGACCCATGAGGTCCATGTGGAGAAGCTCAAGAGGCTCTTTAGTGGTGAGATACTTACCCTTTTTGTGCATGCTTTTAGTTTGCTTTCCTTGTTGGCAAGGTCCACAAACACCATTGGCTTTCTTCCCAAGCTTAGGGAGGCCACGCACACACTCGAACTTTCCAAGGGTCCGTAGATCCCTAAAGTTCATGTGGCCAACTCTTTCATGCCACAACTCAATTTGCTCATCCATGGACACATTGTTTGAGACTATTCTAGCTTCAAGACAATAGCAATTGTCGCTAGATCTCATACCTTTCAATAAGGTTTGTCCATCGGGTTTTAGGATCGAGCAATCATCTTTACAAAACAAGACGGAATATCCTTCATCACTTAGATGTGAAATGCTTATTAAATTGGCTTTCAAGCCATCAACAAATAAAGCATCGGATAAGGAGGGTAATCCGGGAACGGAAATGGTTCCTTTCCCTACAACTTTCTTTTTGGATCCATCACCAAAAGTGACATATCCACCTTCCTCCATAACAAGAGTCTCGAAGAAACTCTTGTTTCCCGTCATGTGCCTAGAGCACCCACTATCTAGATACCAAAAATTAGAAGAATTTGCCTTCAAGGCTATTTGAGCAACATGGCAAACAATGTCATTCTTTCTAATCCACCTAGAAACAATCTTAGCTTTCTTAGTGGTCTTTGGTATATGGGCTCTAGATGTCCTAGGATCATGCATAATAATATTATCATTCCTAGGAACATGCATCATGGCTCTTTTCTTTTTCTTCTCTATCATGCTTCTAGTTTTGCACATTTTTATATATCGAAAGCAATGTGGTCTAATATGACCATCAAATCCACAAAAGTGACATATAGGAGTAAAATAAGGAATCATACCTTGTCCTTGTCTTTGTGGATGAAAGGGTTCAATCCTTCTTCGTTGTTGAACCGGTCTTGGTTGCTTCCTAGCTTGAGGTTGCATGATAGGTCTCTTTCCTTTGTGAGCCATTTGAGGAGGAATGTTGGCTTGAGGGACCCTAGGGGGTTGAGCTTGAGGTTGCCTTCCTGGCCCCATCTTCACTTGTGCATTAGAGCATTGTCCTACTTCTAATTTCTTTCTAGGAGCTTGCACAAATGAAGTTTCTTCTCTCTTCAAGTTCTTGACAAACACGGTCTTGTTAGAGGTAGAGATCTTCTTGTCATCTTCATACCCAAGACCCCTCTTGTCACATGGACTCTTTCCAACACCAAGCATATGGTCAAGCTTCTTGGTGCTAGAATCCATCCTAGTCATAGAATTTCTAACTTCTTCAAGCTCACTCTTTAGACTTTCTTCATTCCTCCTAGATAAAGCTAACTCCTCTCTTAGCTTATCTTCTATCTTCTTGAATTTTTCCACTTGTTCACCTAAGTGGTCATTATGAGATGCAAGCTCAAGATTTTCTTCTCTCAACATCTTGATCTTTCTTGTGCTCTTGATTGCTAAATCATTAAACTCGGCATGGCATTTAGCAAGCACCTTTTTCTCCACAAAACTACTAATGGAGTTAGACGAGGAATCACTTTCTTCTTCACTTGAGTCATTTTCCTCTTGAGTCATTTCCTCTCTCTCACTAGCACTTTTGCTTTTATGGGAGGAGGCAAAAGCTAGGAGATTAGCCATGAGCTCTTCATCACTTGAAGACTCATCTCCCTCAATGGAGTCATCACTACTTCCACTCCAAGTGGCGGCCATCACTTTTCCCTTTTTCCTCTCATTGTGATTTGCACATTCGGGGGCAAAATGACCTATGCCACCACACTCAAAACATCGGACCCCTTTCCTTTCGGTCCTCTCTTGCCTAGGTTCAAACTTCTTGAAAGAGCCTTTTTTCTTCAAGTCTTGACCTTTTGACCCAAAGCTCTTTTTTCTAAACTTCATAACCTTGTTGAACCTTTTTACAAACAAGGCAAGGTCTTCATCCGAGTCAACCTTCTTTGCCTCCTTTTCATCCTTGGAGGTTTTTAAAGCAATTCCTTTTTGCTTTTTAGTGGGTGTGGAGATAGGCCCTTTCCTAGACTCATAAGCTAGAAGTCTCCCAATCACCTCACTCGGCTTCATATCCTTATATCCACTATTTTCTTCTAAAGCCGTCACCTTCGATTCAAACCTATCGGGTAGAGATCTCATAATCTTTTGCTTGATTCTCCTATCCGAATATGGATCACCAAGTTGATGGCTTTGGTTGACTATATCCATCAACTTGATCTCGAAGTCGTTAAAGCACTCATTCTCCTCCATCTTAAGCATCTCGAATTGAGTTTGGAGGACTTGAAGCTTAGAGTCCTTCACCACTTCGGTTCCCTCATGTGCAATCTCTAGGATGTCCCAAGCCTCTTTAGCTATCCTAGTATTTTGAATCACTTTATATTGATTTTCATCCATAGCACACAAGATGGCATGCATCGCCTTCCTATTCCACTTTGAAGCCTCAAACTCTTGCGCGTTCCATTGCGCCTTAGGCTTCAAAACTTCTTCTCCTCCACCATCGGGAGTCATCTTGGGTAGATCATATCCGTCTTCAACCGCCATCCATGCACGGTCATGAATTTGGCATATGTAGGATTCCATCTTCCCTTTCCATTGGGAATAGTTCAATCCGGTAAGAAGTGGAGGCCTTGTGCTAGAAGCTCCTTCGTGGCCACCACCATTTCCACCGTTTCCACTCATAGTGTTTATGAATGAATGAAATGAATGCAAATGTATGAATGATCAAAAATCACACAAAATGCAAAACACACCAAAATAAGCAAGGATCACCTATGTATGTCTAGGAACCCGCTCTGATACCAATTGAAACAAATTATAGCACGGTGTGTATAAAGCTATCTAGAGGGGGGTGAATAGATTTTACGCTTTTTACCCAATTTTTCGTGTTAGTCAAAATTACGAAAATGCCCTCAAGATAATATAAACAAGCAAGTGTAATATGGTGCGGAAATTAAAACAACACTTGGTTTTTACGTGGAAACCCTCACGGGAAAAACCACGGGCTATGTAAGTAAGCCACACTCGAACCTCGAATCCACTAAATGTGCAAACGATTACAACCTAATCCCGGAAGTAATCACACACCTACCTAATCCCGGTATGAGTGAACCTTGTCCAATTTGCTTGCGTTCTAAGCAACCTAATCCCGGATGCTACACACAAGACTTACTTTCTCTATGAAGAGAATACAACCCTAAGTGAATATATGTGAATATCCAAAATGCAACATAGAGCAAGGGAAACCCTATATGCTTATCTAAGATGATTAATATGCAATTAAGAACAATCCTAGATATCAAAACTAAATGACATGTCAATTAGTTTAGCTAATCAATATTAAGCACAAAACCTAATATGAAAGCACAATACAAAATCTCAAACATACATCATACTCATCTTAATATTGTATCCAAAGCATACAAAATAACAAACAAGTAATTAATTGAGATTGCTAGATAAGAGAAACACAAAACATGTAAGATATTAGTGAAAAGCTTACCAAGCAAAGTATGATGAAGATTCCATGCTAGATGACATCTAGATGATCTAAGATGATGCTAGATGATGATTGATGATCATGAAAAAGTGTTTGAGAATCAATAATGGAGTTCTTGGAATTTTTCTTCTCTTTGAAAAATATCCTAAGTATGAATTCTGAATATGAACTCTCTTGATTGACCTAAAGTCAAAGTGGCATATATATAGGGGGCCAAATCAAAGTGAGGTCGTTTAAGTAAGTTTCAAAGAAACGCGGCAATCGGCAGTTTCATTCGGCGGCCAGGCCGCCGTTCATGACCGCCGAAATGAGCTCGTGAAGAACAGAGCAAAAACGGCGGTTCATTCGCCGGTTTCGTGACCGCCGATTCCAACCGCCGAATCAAAACAGAGAGATCAAAATCAATCAGGTATGAACGGCGGTTTCGAATGGCGGTTTCATGACCGCCGTTTCAACCGCCGAATTAGACTGAGAGATAAATCAATCAGGTCTTGAAACGGCAGTTTCGAACGGCGGTCGTGACCGCCGATCTTAACAGCAGAAATGCTTCAGACCAATCTGGACTGAAACGACGGTTTCATTCGGCGGCCAGGCCGCCGATCATAACCGCCGATCACCTAGATAGGTGAAAACCAAGGAGAAGCCAAGGGCATTCTCCATAGGCGGTCCTCGCGCTAAACCAAGCACATTCTCGAGCATGCGCGGACGTTTCCGAAAGTTATCGGGAAACGAATTACACAACAACATGACACAATTACACACAACAAAATATAATAAATAAGTGCAAGTGTGAAATGTGACAAATGAAGAGAATGCACACATATGCAATGAATGTTAAGTGTGTGTGTGCAACTAATCTCTTCAAAGAAAAGTAAGCACATAGAAATTTACCTTCGGTGCTTATCAACGCGAGGTCTTCAAAAGGGCTTCGAACAATAAGACCGATACTTAGGCTACCCTTACAAAGAACCCCCACATATGGTTTGATCACGAAATAAGCCAATTAAAAACAACGGGAATCCTTACATTCTCTATGAAGAGAATACAACCCTAAGTGAATATATGTGAATATCCAAAATGCAACATAGAGCAAGGGAAACCCTATATGCTTATCTAAGATGATTAATATGCCATTAAGAACAATCCTAGATATCAAAACTAAATGACATGTCAATTAGCTTAGCTAATCAATATTAAGCACAAAACCTAATATGCTAGCACAATACAACTTCTCAAACATACATCATACTCATCTCAATATTGTATCCAAAGCATACAAAATAACAAACAAGTAATTAATTGAGATTGCTAGATAAGAGAAACACAAAACATGTAAGATATTAGTGAAAAACTTACCAAGTAAAGTATGATGAAGATTCCATGCAAGATGACATCTAGATGATCTAAGATGATGCTAGATGATGATTGATGATCATGAAAAAGTGTTTGAGTGATTAAAATTGAGTTCTTTATGTATTTTTCTTCTCTTGAAAAATATCCTAACTATAGAATATGAATATGAACTCTCTTGGCTGACCTAAAGTCAAAGTGTTATATATATAGGGGCCATAAGTGAAGTGTGGTCGTTTTGAAAAACGCACCAAAAATTGCTCTGTGCGCTGGTGGCCTTGCGCTGGACGACAGGCGCAGGACCAGCGCACACGCACATTTTTGCTTTGGCGCTGGACGACATGCGCTCACACAGGCGCCAGACCAGCGAAGCCACACTGGGCGATCAACGCTGGTGACCTTGCGCTGGTGTAGACCAGCGCACGACTGGCGATAGAGAACTGGACGATCTGTGCTGGTGGGCTGCACTGGTGTGGACCAGCGGCACGCCACTGGGCTTTTTACGCCAGTGAGCGGCGCTGGACGACAGGCGTAGGTGGACCAGCGCACAGCCCACAACTTTGAACCCCACAAGCAATCATGCAAGGGGAACAAAGGTAAACTAAGATGCATCCTAAAAGCCTAAATGCTATGATGTTATAAACACAAGATGCAATCATAATAACAAGCAAGAAAAGATGTAAATAGGCATTGATGCACAACAAAAAGAACACAACATACAAAGATTAAACATATGCATGAGTTGTGAGTGTGTGCAACTATCTCTTCAAGACAAGTAAGCACTTAGAGTATTACCTTTGGTGCTTGTCAATAATGAGGTCTTCAAAGGGCCTAAGCAATAACAACAACATCTAAACTACCCTTACAAGGAATCCCCACATATGGTTTGATCACGAAATAAGCCAATTAAAAACAACGGGAATCCTTACAATCTCCCCCTTTGGCTATTTCGTGACAAAATCATCACTCACATTGATTCCTCACAAAAAAAATAGAAACTACGGGACTACAATGATATTCTACATTACAAAGAGATAAGAGAATGCAACTTGAAGTCTTCAATCCTCTTGTAGAATAATCAATCCCTGAAAAGAGTTTCTAACATTTCCAATACAAGAAAAGTGTGAGATTAATCATGTGAGAACAATACCAAGCATTTGCATTTTTAGAATTTAGGCACAACATTACCAAATGTATGCAATGTATGATAAATGCAATGCTCCCCCTCAACGGGTTACTCCCCCTCAATGTATGTTCTCCCCAAAGTGCACAATAGCTTCTATATTTTACACCTCCCCTTACCATATCCTACTCCCCCTTTTTGTCATGATATAGGCAAAGGAGTAGTCCCCAACCGGGTCACTCATAGCAACGAGAGATAGAAGCATGCAAGATTTGCATATACATATAAGTCACTTTATGCACTTCAATTAATTTGAGAGAAACAAGGAGATTTATTTTGAGAAAATGTGTGAATCCAACATGCTTTGCATACAAGACATATAGCATTCAAGTCCAAAATACAATAGTATTTGGCAAAGCAAATGACAAAGGTTTCTAATAAGAATTCAAACCAATTTCACCAATGTCATGGGAAAAGCAAGGATATAGAGATTATTGATTTCAATTTAAGAGCAACTATATCCAACTTTATAAGCGAAACATGGCATGAGCGACTTTGCACCCTATTTGATTTTTCCGGATAAGATATCCGTATGATAGTAACCATGTTCAACTAATAAAGAAAGAGAGACATTTGGAATGTAAATTCCTTTGAATGGATACAAGATCCTTTATTCATTTTGAGTCTCATAAGCTTTCACACAAGTTTTGCATTTTAAGAATATGCAATCATCAATTCATGCTTTTCATTAGAGCATGTTGTATGAATTTCATGCTTTTTCATTTGACATAAGCATGTTATAAAAGAATCATCATGTCATGGAGATAACTATAGGTCATTCACATCATACTTCCTATGTAAATCTCCTAGTCCAAAAATGCATGTTTGAACATAAATATGACATGGATTGTAGACAAGCAAGGTTCACACTTATAGAATTTGAAAACATATATACATATGTACAACCAAGCTTACTCAAGCAATCAAAAGAAGAGGCATAAGATATTTCAAATTTTTTGCAAGATACAAGAATGCAAAATAGCTCTCTTTGCTTGAGTTCCCCATATGGGGTCAAGTAAATCACATCACTCCACAAGACATATCCCAATAGATCTACTAAGAGTTTTAAATCGAGTAGCATCTAATGGTTTAGTAAATAGGTCCGCAAGTTGATCATTAGTACCTACATGTTCAAGTACTATGCATTTATTTTCAACAAGCTCTCTAATGAAGTGATGTCGGATGTCAATATGCTTAGTTCTAGAATGTTGGACCGGATTCTTGGAAATATTAATGGCACTCATGTTATCACAAAAGAGAGTGAGAGTACCTTGGTTGAATCCGTAGTCCACTAGCATTTGCTTCATCCACATAAGTTGAGTGCATCCACTCCCCGCGGCTATGTACTCGGCTTCCGCCGTGGACAAGGAAATCGAGTTTTGCTTCTTGCAAAACCACGACACCAAGTTGTTGCCTAGAAAGAAACAACCGCCCGATGTGCTCTTCCTATCATCACAATTTCCTGCCCAATCCGCATCACTATATCCTACAAGACTAGGATTAGTGTCAAATGAATACCAAATCTCATAATTAGAAGTCCCATTCACAAATCGAATGACTCTCTTAACTGAAGAGAGATGGGACTCCTTGGGATCGGATTGGTACCTAGCATAAACTCCTATACTAAATGATATATCGGGCCTACTTGCGGTCAAATAGAGCAAGCTCCCTATCATGCCACGATATAAGGTTTGGTCCACACTTTTACCGCTAGCATCCTTGCTTAGCTTCAAAGTGGTGCTCATAGGAGTATCACAATGTTTGGCTTTTTCAAGACCAAACTTCTTCACTAGGTTTTTGGCATATTTGGCATATTTGGCTTGGGATATGAAAATCCCATCATCTAGTGGCCTAATTTGCAAACCTAGGAAGTAACTAAGCTCACCAACAAGACTCATCTCAAATTCATGAGACATAACATCAACAAATTGTTGGACCTTGGTGTTGTTGGTGGAGCCAAACACTATGTCATCGACATATATTTGAGCTATGAAAAGCTCATCATTGTCTCTCTTGATGAATAGTATCTTGTCAACACTACCTCTTGTGTAGTTATTGTCAACAAGAAATTGAGTGAGGCGCTCATACCAAGCCCTCGGTGCTTGTTTCAACCCATATAGTGCCTTCTTGAGGCGATAGACATGGTTGGGGTGGTGAGCATCCACAAACCCCTTGGGTTGTTCAACAAACACTTCCTCTTGCAAGAAACCATTGAGGAAGGCACTCTTGACATCCATTTGGTGCAATTTGAACTTGTGCATACAAGAAATGGACAAGAGAAGCCTAATAGACTCTAAACGGGCAACAGGAGCAAATGTCTCCTCAAAGTCGATACCCTCAATTTGAGAGTACCCTTGTGCTACAAGTCTAGCCTTGTTCCGCACTATGTTGCCATCCTCATCGGATTTGTTCCTAAATATCCATTTAGTGCCTATGACATTAGTGGTCTTAGGCCTAGGAACTAGAGTCCAAACCTCATTCCTTTCGAATTGGTTTAGCTCTTCTTGCATGGCAAGAACCCAAAATTCATCATTTAAGGCTTCTTCAACCTTTTTGGGTTCAATTTGAGAGGTGTAGCAAGTATAGCTAATAAGATTAGCAAGTTGACGTCTAGTCCTAACACCCTCATTTACCTATCCAATGATATCTTCTTTATCATGGAGTTTCCTAACCCATGGAGCGGGTTCTTTAGAGTCCAAGAGAGGAACTCTAGCAATAGGTTGTGTGTCATCATTGTTGACATTAGATGTCCCAACATTAGGAGACACCACAACCTTCTCCAAAGGAGAACCATCACTAAAAATAACCTCCTCCTCATGATCATTAGACTTGAGCCTAGTATCATCAAATACGACATTGGATGATTCCATAACACTTAGAGTCTTTAAATTGAAAACTCTATAGGCTCTACTATTCAAGGCATAACCAATAAAGATACCCTCATCACTCTTAGCATCGAATTTGCCAAGTTGATCACGGTCATTCAAAATGTAGCATTTGCTTCCAAAAGTGTGGAAGTAGCTAACATTTGGCCTCTTGCCTTTCCATAACTCATAGGAGGTGTTTCTAGTACTGGGCCTTAGGAAGACTCTATTTCCTATATAGCAAGCCGTATTGACGGCTTCGGCCCATAGGTTCCTAGGGACATTGTTGCTAAGCAACATCACACGGGCCATCTCTTGAAGGACCCTATTTTTCCTCTCAACAACTCCATTTTGTTGAGGTGTCCTAGGAGCCGAAAACTCATGGGAGATACCTAAACCATTACAAAAGGTTTCAAAGGTAGCATTCTCAAATTCCCTCCCATGGTCACTTCTAATCCGTTTTATGCTTTTAATATTAGAGTTCATTTCATTTTGAAGTTTATTACAAAGCATTTTAAACTTATCAAAAGTTTCGGATTTTTCTCTAAGAAAATATGTCCATGTGAACCTAGAGAAATCATCAACACATACAAAAATGTATCTCTTTCCACCCAAACTTTCGGTTTGCATGGGACCCATGAGGTCCATGTGGAAAAGCTCAAGAGGCTCCTTGGTGGTGAGATACTTAACCTTTTTGTGCATGCTTTTAGTTTGCTTTCCTTGTTGGCAAGGTCCACAAACACCATTGGCTTTCTTCCCAAGCTTAGGGAGGCCTCGCACACACTCGAACTTTCCAAAGGTCCGTAGATCCCTAAAGTTCATGTGGCCAACTCTTTCATGCCACAACTCAATTTGCTCATCCATGGACACATTGTTTGAGACTATTCTAGCTTCAAGACAATAGCAATTGTCGCTAGATCTCATACCTTTCAATAAGGTTTGTCCATCGGGCTTTAGGATCGAGCAATCATCTTTACAAAACAAGACGGAATATCCTTCATCACTTAGATGTGAAATGCTTATTAAATTGGCTTTCAAGCCATCAACAAATAAAGCATCGGATAAGGAGGGTAATCCGGGAACGGAAATGGTTCCTTTCCCTACAACTTTCTTTTTGGATCCATCACCAAAAGTGACATATCCACCTTCCTCCATAACAAGAGTCTCGAAGAAACTCTTGTTTCCCGTCATGTGCCTAGAGCACCCACTATCTAAATACCAAAAATTAGAAGAATTTTCCTTCAAGGCTATTTGAGCAACATGGCAAACAATTTCATTCTTTCTAATCCACCTAGAAACAATCTTAGCTTTCTTAGTGGTCTTTGGTATATGGGCTCTAGATGTCCTAGGATCATGCATAATAATATTATCATTCCTAGGAACATGCATCATGGCTCTTTTCTTTTTCTTCTCTATCATGCTTCTAGTTTTGCACATTTTTATATATCGAAAGCAATGTGGTCTAATATGACCATCAAATCCACAAAAGTGACATATAGGAGTAAAATAAGGAATCATACCTTGTCCTTGTCTTTGTGGATGAAAGGGTTCAATCCTTCTTCGTTGTTGAACCGGTCTTGGTTGCTTCCTAGCTTGAGGTTGCATGATAGGTCTCTTTCCTTTGTGAGCCATTTGAGGAGGAATGTTGGCTTGAGGGACCCTAGGGGGTTGAGCTTGAGGTCGCCTTCTTGGCCCCATCTTCACTTGTGCATTAGAGCATTGTCCTACTTCTAATTTCTTTCTAGGAGCTTGCACAAATGAAGTTTCTTCTTTCTTCAAGCTCTTGACAAACATGGTCTTGTTAGAGGTAGAGATCTTCTTGTCATCTTCATACCCAAGACCCCTCTTGTCACATGGACTCTTTCCAACACCAAGCATATGGTCAAGCTTCTTGGTGCTAGAATCCATCCTAGTCATAGAATTTCTAACTTCTTCAAGCTCACTCTTTAGACTTTCTTCATTCCTCCTAGATAAAGCTAACTCCTCTCTTAGCTTATCTTCTATCTTCTTGAATTTTTCCACTTGTTCACCTAAGTGGTCATTATGAGATGCAAGCTCAAGATTTTCTTCTCTCAACATCTTGATCTTTCTTGTGCTCTTGATTGCTAAATCATTAAACTCGGCATGGTATTTAGCAAGCACCTTTTTCTCCACAAAACTACTAATGGAGTTAGACGAGGAATCACTTTCTTCTTCACTTGAGTCATTTTCCTCTTGAGTCATTTCCTCTCTCTCACTAGCACTTTTGCTTTTATGGGAGGAGGCAAAAGCTAGGAGATTAGCCATGAGCTCTTCATCACTTGAAGACTCATCTCCCTCAATGGAGTCATCACTACTTCCACTCCAAGTGGCGGCCATCACTTTTCCCTTTTTCCTCTCATTGTGATTTGCACATTCGGGGGCAAAATGACCTATGCCACCACACTCGAAACATCGGACCCCTTTCCTTTCGGTCCTCTCTTGCCTAGGTTCAAACTTCTTGAAAGAGCCTTTTTTCTTCAAGTCTTGACCTTTTGACCCAAAGCTCTTTTTTCTAAACTTCATAACCTTGTTGAACCTTTTTACAAACAAGGCAAAGTCTTCATCCGAGTCAACCTTCTTTGCCTCCTTTTCATCCTTGGAGGTTTTTAAAGCAATTCCTTTTTGCTTTTTAGTGGGTGTGGAGATAGGCCCTTTCCTAGACTCATAAGCTAGAAGTCTCCCAATCACCTCACTCGGCTTCATATCCTTATATCCACTATTTTCTTTTAAAGCCGTCACCTTCGATTCAAACCTATCGGGTAGAGATCTCATAATCTTTTGCTTGATTCTCCTATCCGAATATGGATCACCAAGTTGATGGCTTTGGTTGACTATATCCATCAACTTGATCTCGAAGTCGTTGAAGCACTCATTCTCCTCCATCTTAAGCATCTCGAATTGAGTTTGGAGGACTTGAAGCTTAGAGTCCTTCACCACTTCGGTTCCCTCATGTGCAATCTCTAGGATGTCCCAAGCCTCTTTAGCTATCCTAGTATTTTGAATCAATTTATATTGATTTTCATCCATAGCACACAAGATGGCATGCATCGCCTTCCTATTCCACTTTGAAGCCTCAAACTCTTGCACGTTCCATTGCGCCTTAGGCTTCAATACTTCTTCTCCTCCACCATCGGGAGTCATCTTGGGTAGATCATATCCGTCTTCAACCGCCATCCATGCACGGTCATGAATTTGGCATATGTAGGATTCCATCTTCCCTTTCCATTGGGAATAGTTCAATCCGGTAAGAAGTGGAGGCCTTGTGCTTGAGGCACCTTCGTTGCCACCACCATTTCCACCGTTTCCACTCATAGTGTTTATGACTGAATGAAATGAATGCAAATGTATGAATGATCAAAAATCACACAAAATGCAAAACACACCAAAATAAGCAAGGATCACCTATGTATGTCTAGGAACCCGCTCTGATACCAATTGAAACAAATTATAGCACGGTGTGTATAAAGCTATCTAGAGGGGGGGTGAATAGATTTTACGCTTTTTACCCAATTTTTCGTGTTAGTCAAAATTATGTAAATGCCCTCAAGATAATATAAACAAGCAAGTGTAATATGGTGCGGAAATTAAAACAACACTTGGTTTTTACATGGAAACCCTCACGGGAAAAACCACGAGCTATGTAAGTAAGCCACACTCGAACCTCGAATCCACTAAATGTGCAAACGATTACAACCTAATCCCGGAAGTAATCACACACCTACCTAATCCCGGTATGAGTGAACCTGGTCCAATTTGCTTGCGTTCTAAGCAACCTAATCCCGGATGCTACACACAAGACTTACTTTCTCTATGAAGAGAATACAACCCTAAGTGAATATATGTGAATATCCAAAATGCAACATAGAGCAAGGGAAACCCTATATGCTTATCTAAGATGATTAATATGCAATTAAGAACAATCCTAGATATCAAAACTAAATGACATGTCAATTAGTTTAGCTAATCAATATTAAGCACAAAACCTAATATGCTAGCACAATACAACTTCTCAAACATACATCATACTCATCTCAATATTGTATCCAAAGCATACAAAATAACAAACAAGTAATTAATTGAGATTGCTAGATAAGATAAACACAACATGTAAGATATTAGTGAAAAACTTACCAAGCAAAGTATGATGAAGATTCCATGCAAGATGACATCTAGATGATCTAAGATGATGCTAGATGATGATTGATGATCATGAAAAAGTGTTTGAGTGATTAAAATTGAGTTCTTTGTGTATTTTGCTTCTCTTGAAAAATATCCTAAGTATAGAATATGAATATGAACTCTCTTGGCTGACCTAAAGTCAAAGTGTTATATATATAGGGGCCATAAGTGAAGTGTGGTCGTTTTGAAAAACGCACCAAAAATTGCTCTATGCGCTGGTGGCCTTGCGCTGGATGACAGGCGCAGGACCAGCGCACACGCACATTTTTGCTTTGGCGCTGGACGACATGCGCTCATACAGGCGCCAGACCAGCGGAGCCACACTGGGCGATCAGCGCTGGTGACCTTGTGCTGGTGTAGACCAGCGCACGACCGGCGACAGAGAACTGGACGATCTGCGCTGGTGTGGACCAGCGCACGACCAACGGCACGCCACTGGGCGTTTTGCGCCGGTGAGCGGCGCTAGACGACAGGCGCAGGTGGACCAGCGCACAGCCCACAACTTTGAACCCCACAAGCAATCATGCAAGGGGAACAAAGGTAAACTAAGATGCATCCTAAAAGCCTAAATGCTATAATGTTATAAACACAAGATGCAATCATAATAACAAGCAAGAAGAGATGTAAATAGGCATTGATGGACAACAAAAAGAAACACAACATACAAAGATTAAACATATGCATGAGTTGTGAGTGTGTGCAACTATCTCTTCAAGACAAGTAAGCACTTAGAGTATTACCTTTGGTGCTTGTCAATAATGAGGTCTTCAAAGGGCCTAAGCAATAACAACAACATTTAAACTACCCTTACAAAGAATCTCCACATATGGTTTGATCACGAAATAAGCCAATTAAAAACAACGGGAATCCTTACATAAACATATATTTACAATCCTAAATATCCACCACTAATCACATTATAACAACCAATCCTAGTCAATAGGCAAAAACAACCAATTCACACCCTTAAGCTAAACATGAGATATCAACTTTGAAATAAAAGCTCAAAGGTAAGAGATTGGACCTTCTTAGGATGGTGTGGCTTCCTGGTATGGTGTATGGTGCATGGTGTGTGTCGCAGCTTTGTGTCATGGGTTTCTTCCCGCAGACTCTTCTCGCGGGCAATTCTCAGGAATCCGCCGCGAGTTCAGACTTTCTGCTTGGCGGGCTCTTTCCCACGGATATGAAATCGCGGAGGCTACTCAATCTTCACGCAGGTTCATCCCTTCTGTCCCGCGGGTTCTTTCTGGCGGACGTATCTCGTGCAAGGTTCCAAGAGAACCCCGTGGCTTTGTTGAGCGGGAATAATCCCGCGGACTCGTCCCGCAGTAGGCATTCTTAGCCTATTAGCCCTTCTCTTTGATTCCATTGCCTGCACACACAAAAATCACACCAAAAAACACCACAAGTATATGCTATGCAAGGATATAAGTAAGGAGTATAAACCCCCAAACCTATCTATTTCCATGCATCTCATCATGATATGGTTAAGCACAAATGCAACATGACAAGTGAGTAGATAATGACTCTAGACTCTAAACATTAACTGATAATTGTTCAAAATAATTACAAACTAAAAAGTACTAAAATTTAAATAAAAACGAATGTCCATTAAGTGCATTTTTTCCTTAAAGCTTTAAATTCTTGTATATTAACAAACATATCAAAAAGTTCATACAAATCAAGCACTCAACCACCATCAAAGATGGGTGGCTTTACCACAATATACCCATTCTCACTTTTCTTGACTCAAAGGGGTCCATTCCTCTTGAGTCCTTCTATTTTGGTTTTGTCAATCCATAAGGAATTGACAACCAACCTTGTAGTCATAGGCTTTACCACAATATGGCCTCTAATGTGGCACTTGTAACAAATGGGACTAAAGTGAGAGATTGTACCTCTCTTATTTGTTGCAGTTTGCTTGGAGGCTTGCTTGATCTTGTCTTGCCTTGGGGCCAACTTTGGAGTAGGTCTCTTAAGGACTTCTTGCATTAGTTGCTTGTCCTTCAAGCTTTGTAGAGGTGAAGGTGGGACTTGTTTGCTCTTCTTGGTGGCTTTTTTCTTGGATTTGTTGAGACTTGGTTTGGTAACCATGGCACTTGAAGCTCCTTAACCTAAGTCAAGCTCATCTTTCAGAAATGGCATCACTTCCTTTCTCTTTGCCATCAACTCTTGCTTAGCCTTTGCAAGCTTCGCAAGGTGGTCAAGTTCCCTTGTCTTCATTATCTCTAAAGCCACATCCCTTTGAGCCAATTCATCCTTAAGCTCTTTAATCTCCCTTAAGGATGAATCCCTTTCTTTCTCAAGCGAATCGATTTTCATCTCTAAGCTCACATCTTGGCTTATCAATTCCTTGTTCTCTTGTGCAACCTCTACTACCTTATTTTCATATTGTCCATACTCTTCCTCGAACACCCTCTCTAATAAATGCATATTTTCATCCACGCGGTCATATATGCCTTCAAAGGATCTAAAAACAAACTCTAGTTCTTCGACCTCTATTGAGTTCAACTCTCCACTCTGAAGATCGGTTAGTGCCTTTTCAGCCAACTTCCCCATTGGGACTGTTGCATTCTCTACAGATTCTTCTAGACCACTAATCCGTTGCTTGGTGAATAAGGGGTTGTCTTGGCTGCCCCATTGGTGGTCTTGATTATTGTTTGCTTGATGCGGAAACACTGCTTGTACATCTCCCATTGCCAGTTGTTGCCCACGGTATGCCATGAGATTTTCCATTTCCCATGACAAGTCGCCCAGTTACATTACTAACTCCGCCTTGGTTTTCTCTTCATGAGAACCATTCATTCCGCTTCGTTGTTGGGAATTCTCACCCAACATCTCATAAACGACAAATACTTCTCTGGCGGTTTTCTCCCTCATTGCTCCCCCACAAGCATTATCAAACGTGGCTTGTGTGAGTCCCGTCAATCCATCATAGAAACACTGTATTAGCAGGATGAAGGGGAACATATGGTGCAGGCATTGTGCAATGAGTAACTTGTATCGGTCCCAAGTCTCATGGAAGGCTTCCTCTAATTCTTCTTCGAAGGTTACTATCTTGCCTCGTATTTCTCGTGTCTTCTAAGAGGGATAGTACCTTGAGAAAAACTTGGTCTCTACCGCTTCCCAAGTAGTCAATGAACCTGTGGGTAGAGCCAATAACCACTTCTTTGCCTAATCTTTCATGTAGTATGGGAAGCATCTCATCCTCAACTGATCTTCAGTGAGCTCTCTGAGTTGGATGGTAGTCATGACATTGTAGTACTCCTTTATGAACTAAAGGGAATCCTCATCCGTTTTACCTCGGAAAACTAGAAGCATGTTGAAATGAGAACTCTTCAACTCGTAGCTCCGTTGCAAATTACTTAACAGAATCGCTGATGGTTGAGTTCCCATAATCAGCAAAGCAAAGTCCTTCATTAGCCTTTGAGTAACGGGCACAATGGTAGGGTTCTCCATGTTAATCCAAATCCTGAAAAACCAAACAAACGAAAATCAAATCGAACAAGATACGATATGAACAATAAAAAGTAAACTACAAATAACGAAAATAAAAATACGACTAAATCTAACTAAAGATAATATGCCTCCCCGGCAGCGGCGCCAAAAACTTGACACGTACGTGGTAGTTCTATCGTCAGTGGCGCCAAAAACTTGATCGGCACTGAGATAACTGGTTCTAATAAACTACAGTAAATGATACGGCGCGTGAGTTTTTACCCTTTCGTAAGTATACGAATCGTTCACCACAAATAATGGTTATGAGTAAGGGTATCGTTCCCACGAAGGAGGTGTTTACCTTAAGTCGGTTCTAAGTCTTAGATAATATATATATATATATACACACAATATATTTACACTATTAACATGCATTAAAAGTAAAGGGGATGGTCACAAGCAAATTAAACTAATGATTACACTAATTAAACTAAGATGTCAATAATCAAACTACAACTAAGTTAACATTAATCAATTAAACTAACTAAACTAACAAGCTTACCAAATCAATTAACTAATTAACTAAACTAAACTAATTACCAACTACACTCATGCATGGTTATGGGAGAGTGTAGTTGTGAGGTGGTAAGGGCATGGAAATGCTAGGAAATGGTGATCAACTCAATAAATCCAATTCCTAGTTGATGGCAATAAGCTTACAAGATTGGTCTTCACCAATCTAACTTAGGATTAAGCACATACACAAATAATCATTCATGCATGCTATTGATGTCTCAAATAGTCTAAATCCTATTACATATCAATTAATTGGATAATCAATTAACATGCATATATTAAGCTCAAGCAAATAAACTCATCAACCAAAATATGAATATTATTACTGTCCCACCAATATTCCCAACATAAACATGTAATCAAAATACAACAAGTTAAAGTAAGCAAAAGAGATAAAGAAGACAACCAATCTCTTGTGAAATCTTCAAGCTAGCTAGGCTTCTCCTTGTCTTTCCCAAGCTTGTGTTCTCTAAACTATGCTAGACTATTGATGGTATAAATTGGTGCAATATTGTAAAAGGTTTGTAGGGTTATTTTCAAGTGATTTGGATATTAGGGATGTGTTTTAGGTTACAAAAAGGTGAACATATATAGAGGGAAGTGTTTGGGAGAAGTTTGGATGAAATATCTTCCAAGTCGGTTGAGCTCGCAGGTTTGCATCCCCTGGCTCGCGGGTTCATTCCCGCTGGCTAAACTCGTGGTCAAAAATGGAAGTTTCCCACGAGTTGTGACCTTCTGGACCGCGGGAACTTTCCCTCGGTATGAAATCATAGTATTCCAGCGATCTTGGACGTATTTGGGCATGAAAGAACCCGCAGGAAGTGAGCCTGCGAGCTTGCTTGGCCATGGAAGTTGGTGGACTTGGATGGGTAGGGAAACTTATGCATGTGACCCTCAAAATGGGTCCATCATGACCGGGAGGTGGAGAGCCGTCGATCTAAGCAGAATGGCACCGGAAAACTCATCAAAAAATGGTCAGAAATGGCCGGAGAAGTGTCAGGTCATCACCGAGTTAAAACCAGGTCTCCGGGTTGTCAAGTCGATCGCGCCCGGTTAGAGGTTGAAGATGGTCTGACGTCACGATGACGTCATGTTGATGCGCGTGATCCTCTAAATGACGTCGTCTCGCTGCTGATGTGGCACTGACGCTGTGCTTTGCGCAGCAAATTACAATCAGTACCCCTGATATTTTCTCTATTCACAGAATCTTCAATACTTTCTCGAATATTGCACTTTAGCCCCTTATTTGTCCAAAATGACAATAATGCCCCTGAACTTCCCTATTTGCCTGAAACACTTATTTAATCCATTAAATACCCGATTTTACCCGAGAAACAAGCATAAAGTAATAGGAATTAAGGGTATAAAATAGGTACTTTTATACCCCGATCACAAATCACTGGAAAAATTATTTAAATCCCATAAAAATTAAAAAATATAAAATATTAAGACAAACCTTGAGATTGATGCAATGGAGATGAAGTCACTAGAGACGAGGGTCATTTCGATGAAGAAGAAGTCAGCAGAGAAGAAAAATATTGAAAGAAACCTAGGAAACCCAGGAAACCAGAACATAGATCTAGAATGCTAGTTGGGTATGATAGGAAGAAAATAAGAAGAAAAAAAATGTAAAATCGTTTTCAAAATCATTGGAAAAAAAAATTATATCCCAGAAAAAATTAAAAAGATGAAAGACAGAGAGAGAAGACAAACCTTTGATTGAAGCGATGGAGATTCACCGGAGATGAGAGACGTTGTAACGGAGAGATTTAGAGAAATAGAGAAACTAGAGAGAGAGTTTTAGAAAATTACGACTGAGAGAGAAAAGATAAAACTGAGATTTAGACATTTAGGGTTTTTTTACTTATATAGGACAGTTCATTGGTTTAAGGTTAGGTTCCGGATTTTGTGCCCACCCCTAGTTTTATGTGAGGGAGTCATAATTCGTAATCCAAAAATGAATTCAAAATTGGAGTTCGGAGGCTCGGATACTACCGAAGAACGCGAGCGGTGCGCGAGAGGAGCAAGCATGACCATTGGCCAAGCTTGGTGGCCACGTGTGCCATACGGCCAGCATGGCCCTCTGCCCACGTGTGCCACATGCGGTCCACACATGGTGCTGACGTGGCACATGCTAGTTGGCCAGTTCCTTCCCTCTCTCTCTTCCTTTTAAATGTTTTCATTCCTTCCCATTTTCATTTCAAGAAGAACAAAGTTAGAAAATCTCACCAAAAAATTTCTCTTAACTTTTCTCACCTTCCAAACACCTTAACTTTCTCATACGAAGTCAGAATTGGTTGATTTAAGTTGGAGATTGTTTGTAATCGAGTCATTTACCTTTTTCAAGTGGTCTTATAGCTGTTTGATTGATTTTTATGGTTGTTCAACCCAGAAAACCGAACCAGCTCGTGATTGCAAGGTCGTGTTCATATCTTTAAGATTTTTTCTTTTATAACCTTCAATTTGCTTGGGGTTTCTTCTTCTATATATATGTATATGTATGGTGAATGCTATTGAGAAAGATAGCTTCACAATCAATCCTAAACAAAAGTCTATTTAGAGACATATGTGAACTAGTTTCTTAGATTCTCGGTTTTTCACATGTTTGAGAGTTGTATTGTGATTAGATTGATATCTAGTATTATTTGTGACTTGATTGAATCATTTTATGATTAATAATCCTTGAAATGTGTTTTTGATCCTTTGATTGATAATATCTAGGATTCATGTTTGTATATGTGTTTTTAGAGACATCTAGGATTTAATTGCTTTATCATTATATCCTAGCTCTAAATCTTTGGCTAAAATTTTCATTGAATACATTTTATGATTCTAGCATTTTTGTGTATGTTTGTAACATCTTGAATATGTGCTTTATGATTATGTTTTATTCAAGTATTATTTGTATGAATGAAACTAGGAGCTTTTGTGTTAGGTGTTTTTCACATGCTCTAGGTTTAATTCATGTTTTGGCATCTAGACTATATTACTTGTGTTTTCAGATGTTTAGGTCTAGTTGTTCCATGGAATGTATTGATCACATGTTCTATGTTTGCATCATTTGCATTCACATGATCACACTAGGAAGTCCTTGTAAAAGGCATGAAGTCTTGACTAGGATAAGGTGCCCGAATAGTCAAGCAAGGAAGTCTTGGTTAGGACAAAAGGTTCGGATAACCAAGCAAGAAGTCATGGCTAGGATCGGGAAGGTCCAGATAGGCATGCATGGGAGGCTCTCTAGAGGCATGGGAGGCTTGGATAGGGAGTTGGCTACAATATTGGTAGGCCTAGGCGTATGGTTAGACATAGACTCCAAAAGAGTGGGGTACATGGGATGTGTATGCACTCTTGAGGAATTTCTAATCTTCCATCGATGTTGGTTTGGCATGATCTCCAATAAATGGTGGCTCCGTATCATTGAGGGGTTTTGTACTTTCCAATAGGGTTGGGTAGACATAGACTTCAATAGGAAGTAGATCATAGGTTGGTCACTTTTGAGGAATTTCTAATCTATCATCCAATATATATATATTATCCAATGGTTGTAGTTCAACATGTGGATGTTTCCTCCTTGGAGGTTTTACCACGTTAAAAAAATCTACTGTGTTAATTTTTCCTATCTCTATCTCTTATATTTGTTTATGTGTATGTTGTTATCTTGTTGCATATTATTCACTTATGATGTATATTGGAACAAGATTTTGTAAAGTGTGATTTGTTTACAAATTCATTTGATCATATTTGTAAATATAATTCTTTTGTATATTGTAATTTTTGTGTATAGTGATATTTGATTATACTTGTAATACATTGAACAAATATTGAAATACAAGTATTCTTTGTTGTTGAGTTTATGTGTCCTTATACCTCATACAACTATTTGATATACATAGACTATGCTTAAATGATCACATGCTTATATTGTCTATGTATGATTTCTTTGTTTATGTGTTGTATGTAAAGCTACCTTGAGGGACAAACGTAAGTTTGTTCAAGGGATTGAAAAAGGCATAAAAACCTATTCACCCCCCCCCCCCCTATAGGTATGCTTGAAAAAATTGGGATAAAAGCGCATTATGTAATGAAATATGTGCCATGCAATTTTTCAGTCAAATTTCCCATACTAACCTCAACAAAAATGCATAATTTACAAATGTTTTAAAATTACCAAGAATGGTGTAACATAGGTAGATTACAACATTTTAAGTAATTCCAAGGAAAAAGTTAGGATAAAAGCGCATTATGTAATTCAATATGTGCCATGTAATTTTTCGGTTAAATTTCCGTTACTACCTCTATAAAAATTCATAATTTGTAAAAGTTTTAAAATCACCTAGAATTTTTAACATGGGAAGAATACACCATTTTAAGTAGTTCCAAGGAAAAAATTTGGAAAAAGCGCATTATGTAATGAAATATGTGCCACGTAATTTTTGGGTCAAATTTCCCTTACTAACCTAAATGAAAATGCATAATTTACAAAAGTCTTAAAATTACCTAGAATTTGTAACATAGGAAGAATACACCATTTTAAGTAGTTCCATAGAAAAAGTTGGGATAAAATCGCATTGTGTAATAAAATATGTGTCTCCTAATTTTTCAGTCAAATTTCTCTTATTGACCTCTAAAAAAATGCATAATTTGCAAAAGTTTTGAAATTACCTCAAATATTTCACATAGGATGAATACACCATTTTAAGTAGTTCCATAGAAAAAATTGGGATAAAAGTGCATTATGTAATGAAATATGTGCCAAGTAATTTTTCGGTAAAATTTCCCTTACTTAATCTCTATAAAATTGGATAATTTACAAAAGTTTTAAAATTACCAAGAATTTTTAACATAGGAAGAATACACTATTTTAAGTAGTTAGTTTCATGGAAAAGGTTGGGATAAAAGCGCATTGTGTAATGAAATTTGCGCCTCGTAATATTTTGGTCAAATTTCTCTTATTAACCTCTTTAAAAATTCATAAATTGCAAAAGTTTTAAAATTATCTAGAATTTTTAACATAAGAAGAATATAATACACCATTTTAAGTAGTTACATGGAAAATTTTGGGATAAAAGCAAATTGTGTAATGAAATATGTGCCACGTAATTTTTCCTCTATAAAAATGCATAAATTGCAAAAGTTTTAAAATTACCTAGAATTTGTAAGATAGGAAGAATACACCATTTTAAGTAGTTCCAGGAAAAAATTGGGATAAACTATATTATGTAATGAAATATGTGCCATATAATATTTCGGTGAAATTTCCCTTGCTTAACCGCTACAAAAATGCATAATTTGCAAAAGTTTTAAAATTACCTAGAGTTTTTAATGAAGGTTTAAGTAATTCCATCGAAAAAATTGGGATAAAAGCGCATTGTGTGATGAAATATGCGCCTTGTAATTTTTCGGTCAAATTTCCCTTACTAACCTCTATAAAAATTCATAATTTGCAAAAGTTTTAAAATTACCTAGAATTTGTAACATAGGAAGGATACACCATTCTAAGTAGTTTCAAGGAAAAAGTTGGGATAAAAGCGCATCGTGTAACGAAATATGCGGCTCGTAATTTTTCAGTCAAATTTCCCTTAATAACCTCTACAAAAATACATAATTTGCAAAAGTTTTAAAATTACCTAGAATTTTTAACATAGGAAGAATACAACATTTTAAGTAGTTCCATGAAAAAAAATTGGGATAAAAGGGCATTATATAATTAATATGTGCCATGTAATTTTTCGGTCAAATTTCCCATAATAACCTCTATAAAAATGCATAATTTGCAAAAGTTTTGAAATTACCTAGAATTTTTCAAATAGGATGAATACACTATTTTAAGTAGTTCCATGGAAATTTTTTGGATAAAAGCGTATTGTGTAATGAAATATGTGCCAAATAATGTTTCGGTCTAATTTCCCTTACTCAACAAAAATGCATAATGTGCAAAAGTTTTAAAATTACCTAGAATTTTTAATATAGGGAGAATGCACCATTTTAAGTCATTCCAGGGAAAAAATTAGGATAAAAACGCATTATGTAATTCAATATGTGCCACATAATTTTTCGGACAAATTTCCCTTCCTTCTATAAAAATGCATAATTTGTAAAAGTTTTAAAATTACCTATAATTTGTAACATAGGAAGGATACACCATTTTAAGTAGTTCCATGGAAAAAGTGTGGATAATAGCGCATTGTGTAATGAAATATGCTCCTCGTAATTTTTCAGTCAAATTTCTCTTAACAACCAAAACAAAAATGCATAATTTGCAAAAGTTTTATAATTACCTAGAATTTGTAACATAGGAAGATTACACCATTTTAAGTAGTTCCATGGAAAAATTTGGGATAAAACCGCATTATGTAATGAAATATATGCCACGTAATTTTTCGGTGAAATTTCCCTTAGTAACATCTACAAAAATGCATAATTTGCAAGAGTTTTAAAATTACCTAGACTTATTAACATAGGATGAATACACCATTTTAAGTAGTTCTACGGAAAAAGTTGGGATAAAAGCGCAATGTGTGATGAAATATGCGCCTTGTAATATTTTGGTCAAATTTTCCTTTACTAACCTCTATAAAAATGCATAATTTACAAAAATTTTAATATTACCTAGAATTTTTAACATAGGAAGAATACACCATTCTAAGTAGTTCCATGAAAAAAAAAAATTGGGATAAAAGAGCATTATGTAATTAAATATGTGCCATGTAATTTTTCGGTCAATTTTCCCTTCCTAAACTCTATAAAAATGCATAATTTGCAAAAGTTTTGAAATTACCTAGAATTTTTCAAATAGGATGAATACACCATTTTAAGTAGTTCCAAGGAAAGAATTGGGATAAAAGCATATTATGTAATGAAATATGTACCATGATCGGTTCATTTCTATACATGTTTTAGGCCCCGAATTCCTATTATTTATGCTTTGTTCTCAAGTAAATTAGGTTGTTTAATGTGTTTGTTGAGCATGTGTAGGTCCATTCCATTCTAGTGGTGTTAAATCTTATTTTGAAAGAAAAAGAATCAAAAGATGGAGAAAAGGAGCAAATTGGAAGAAACAATGAAAAGATGATTTTCGGCCAGTGCAGAACCTCTATGTTGCGGGGCCCATATCTCTCAGCTCCAATTGAATTGTGTGTCCTACCACCCATGGATTGAAAGCCCCGGAAGTCTAGTTTCCAGGGCACTTTTCGGATCGCGATTCCGATATTCCTAGAAGAAGTTATGACCGATTTCGTGACGGATTTCGTAACCGAAGGTCAGAGCTGAAATGTTTACCGCTACCCAGACCGCCCCTCGTGCAACCTGCCTAGGGAGCGGCCTAGGCAGCAACCCAAAGCAGAAGAATTTCCGCTTGACATGTAGCTGCCGAGGCAACATGCCTCCGGAGCGACCCAAGGAGCGGAATTACGTATTTTTGGCGGATTTCAACTCCGAATTGGTCCAGAACTGTTCCAAAACTTCCCAAATCAAATCCTAATAACTTTAGAAGATCAAGACATGTTTGGGAAACTTCCTAAACTCAAATTAGAAGTCAATCATCAAGATAGGAAATCCAAGTTAGGAAATGATTCTCATTCCTTGTTTCATTCTACTTTCCCACTTGGTGTATTTCCTAAACCTAAGAAGAATTAGGGGTTCACAAGGAAAAGTCACCTATAAATACTTTATATTCTTTTCAATTGAAGAAGACAGTCAAGGGAGGTTCCAAACCACAGAAGGGGGCCGTCCCCCATCACTCCGACCACCACACACATGGGTTTTCTCTACATCTCTTCTATGTTTTTATCTTCTCCATTGATGTGTAACTAAACCTCTAACTAGGGGATTGATGTAACCGATTTTGGATAACTCTATGTGAACAATTGGTCTACCTTCTGTTAATCAATTAGGTTTCGTTTTGTTTATTGAATTAATTGCTCTATTCTACTTTCTCTGATTATGTTGTGACCGCAAGTGATTTAAGTTTTGTAGCTTAGTTTATCTATGAGATTAGGGTTTAGATGTGGATGACCGTTCCATTTAAATCTGAATCAAAAGCTTAATAAACAAGAAAATTGATGTATGCATGACCGTGCTATGTTAATTTGGCTTAGAGTTTTGTGTAAAATATGGGTTTTGACAATTGCTCATTACATGACCGTGTGTGAGTAATTGGAAGAACCCTAGATCATTATTCCGTATTCGTTGCATGACCGTGTGCAAGTATTGGAAAGGATCTTTGAACATAATTGAATTATCTTGAAAACAAGCCCGTAAACTAGATTGAAGTGTGTAACGAGACTGATTGTGAGCATTGAGTGTCTAAGAAAGGTGCATCGATTCCCTAGTATTTCTCTCCATATATTCATTCATTGTGTGTGATCTTTGATTTAATTTGATTTTAGTCTTTTAGTTTAGATTCTCATAATTTAGGTTAATTTTAGAATTAAACAAACTTCCAAAGCAAAGCATTATTGCAATTTAGTTTTTCGCATTTAGAGTAATCCTTGCTAGATTAATTGGCTTTGACCGATAGAATCGCCGATCCCAGTGAACGAACTTTCTTAGTAAATTGAACACAGATTTTACTGCATCATACCACATAATGTTTCGGTCTAATTTTCCTTATTTACCTCAACAAAAATGCATAATTTGCAAAAGTCTTAAAATTACATAGAATTTTTAATATAGGGAGAATACACCATTTTAAGTAATTCCAGGGAAAAAATTAGGATAAAAGCGCATTATGTAATTCAATATGTGCCACATAATTTTTCGGACAAATTTCCCTTACTAACCTCTATAAAAATGCATAATTTGTAAAAGTTTTAAAATTACCTAGAATTTTTAACATAGGAAGAATACACCATTTTAAGTAGCTCTAAGGATAAAATTGGGAAAAAGCGTATTATGTAATGAAATATGTGTTACTTGCAAGCTCTCGCAGAAGAGCCGACTCAAACAGGAAGGAGTCTAGGCAAAGGTCAGGGGGTAGATGGGCATTAATTACGCCCAGTTGATAGGCAAAAGGAAAGAGGGAGGATTAAGGACCCCGATCGATCCTGAGCGGCCAGCTTCAACGGCCCGATTGTATTCCAGCTTAGCCCTACAAAGGGTCAACTCTGATCATCCTTAAAGGGGGAACCTGAGTCCCAACAGGCAGGGAGGATGCAAAAAGCACCTAAGCAGAAAAAGGAAATCATTGGGAGAAAACGCTTGACAATGGCAGCGTGACAGACGCTGCCATTGTCTCCCAACTGTCCCAACCCATGAAAGCAACCTTCTAGTCCAGCTCGACCACTCCTAGCCAACTAGAGTCATAGAGATCGCCACCTAATTACCTACGAAGTGCCTACTCGGACACTAAGGCGGAGGTGGCACCACCTTGGCCGTCCGAGGCGTGTGTGCTACTTGCGCTCCACAAGAACGAACGATGGAGATCCTCTAGTAATTAGCCCGCTTAAAGGATAGTCTCTCGCCTATTATCTAGACCCCAACGTCAGCCCTAGGGCCTAGCTAGTGCAATCTTAGCCCTTCAGGGTGTGTGACGTGATGGGACCAGGGAAGAGAAACGGTGAGGATTGCGCCCAGTGCTCCCTCAATAAGATGGCCTCCTTCACCTACCGGATCTGAGATCCTCTATAAATACCCTCACTCAAAATAGGGTAAGGGGTTAGACCTAAGAGCAATAGAGAGAACCTACTACTATAGAATGACTAGTCTCCACTAGGAGATCAAGAAGGGTTTATCGTGCTGCTATAGAACAACTGGTCTCCCTCGAGAGATCGAAAAAAGAGAGAAAGAGAGATACATTGTACCTCATTCCCCACCATCATTAGGAAGTTGTAATCAAATCATGAATAATGAAATACATCACCTATTTTCCTCTACATTGCAGCTTGCTTTTCACTCTCTTAGTGTCTTGTAAGTAACGTCCATCCTTAGTTGAACTGGTACCAGCACACCTGGGAACCGATCCTGGCTAACCACCGGAGTGGTCTGGCCCACCAAGCGGCGACGACGACGACCCCCCTAAGCGTCCTCCCCAAGTTACCTCTGCCTCGATTCTCATCCACTGTCGTAGCAGAGGCAGGACCAGACCGTTCCAGGCCATGCCTGGACGCCTCCGACCGTGGAGTACCGCTCCGTCCGGTCTAAGAGTTGTCTGGAAAAAGACGACCAATTTTTTGAGATAACAACAACTATGAAGGTGAACCGAAAACAATAAAACAATAAGATCACATATAACACGTTTTTATTGATAATGAACACATCATAATAGTATAATGGGGATTTTTAGTGGCATGGTAAAAAGATAAAACTCAATTGGCAATGGAGCTCTCGTGCATGTCAATAAGTGGAAAAAAATACTCTAGGGTTATTGGGCTTAAGTTGCAGTCCCTTTTTTCTGTATGGTAACATGTTGTATATATACGTCCCAATGCTTGCTGAGCACTCCTCTAAATTTGGTCCAGTGACCTAGAGATTTTCGGGACGTTCCATGGCAACTGGCAAGAAGATCGTAGGATTGATTATAGGAATCAAGCGATCCCTTATTGGCGGAATTTGATAGAGTTGACTTTGCTTTCAAATAGAAGTATTGAGTGGTAGGAATGAGTCAATCTCCTTGTTATTAAAATGTTGTCGTCTCACTGTCCTTTTTAGTAGCTTGATCTTAGCGTACCTACTCTTACCTTGATACTTAGTGGTCCATTAATCCGCTACTTACTACTTGGTTGGCTGGCTCTAAGAGGTATCTGGGTACATAGGTATCCTACCTCCTACTGGGTCATGGTACCAGAGTTTCAAGGTATCGGGGTACCGAGTGGTAGCGGGGTACTAGGATTCTATAGTAGTGGACTCCTTAGGAACTTGGCTTCTGTGTTTCCTGGTACCTAGGAGTCTAGGAGCCCTTGATTTTGATCTGGATTTGTATAAATCCTACCTGGTCACTTTAGTGACGGGGTACCAGGATGCTCTTCTATGATGCCATTCTATCTTAATTATTTCTTCAATATTTATGGAAAATTCTTCTTCGAACCCCTACCATTTTTGGCGGTTAACAGAAGCCCCCCCTGACTTGAACACCGGTACCTTGCTGGGGTTGGAGTTAGGATACCAGAACATATGAAATGCACACTTGAAATGATATGACAATTGTATAGTATGAGTCAATACAAGTGAAAATCAATATACAAGACATACAATCAATACATAATATGGAAGAAAATGAAAAGTAAAGCGAAAATAGACACAAAAGTTTTTACGTGGTAAAACCTCAAAGAGGAAACATCCATGGGTTGATACCACAACCACCGGCAAAGCAATTCACTATGAAAGAAAGAGATACACACTCAATGCAATCAACTCCTAGTCTAACCGTAAGACCAAGAGAATTACTTCTCTACTCCCTATCCAAGATGAATCCTTCACCTCTAGGAAGCAACTTCCTATCCAAGGCTTTTAAACCTCTAGGAAGATTCCCTTGCTTAGCTATCTAGATCCAAAGATCCTAGTCAAGTTTCCTAGCTCAACCATCCGAAGTATTACACTCCTAGCTAAGACTTTTACTTAGTTATCCGGATCCTCTTGATCCTAACTAAGTCTTCTTGCTTGGCTATCCAAAATCCTTTCCTAGCCAAGTCTTCTTACTCAAGATAAAGCTTCACTCACTTTAATCAAGAGATTTCAACCTCTTCACAAGGCAATGATCTAGGTGATGCAAATGATGCAAATGATGCAAATCACAATCAAATAAAGCAAGAAGATCAATCAAGCTCTATGAACATGCTTAGAGATGCTCTAGGATATGCTTTCAACAAACAATCACAAATGAACCTAGAAATCAATACATGTAAATCAATAAGAACAAGTCAAGAATATTCTATATATCACTTAGGAATTCTTTGTTCTTAGATCATGAAATTAAACCTACAAAGCATCATGAAGCACATCATACAAGTAATTTCTAGAATCAATTTCAAGTTTAATCAAGTTTAGCAAAATATGTTCAAATAAGATCTAATGCAGCAGCAGCTAAGGCAATGGAATACGTGGAGCGGGTGGCGAATTCGTATTTGGGTCGCGTGGACCAACCAAATCCAGGCTGAACTTCGTGGACCTCTACAGAGGGCATATGGGGTCGGATCGTCTATTATAATATGTTTCCGGAAAGCCCAAGACGAGCCCTATAGATATTATGAATACTCCGTCCTCCGTAACAGATCACAACAGGCCCACATTCGGCCATCTATCTTGTTGCGCGAATACTTGAGCTGGACGCCATGAGCTGGACGAGAGCTGCCGGGCTGAACTTCGTGGACCTCTACAGAGGGAATATGGGGTCAGATCGTCTATTATAATATGTTTCCGAAAAGCCCAAGACGAGCCCTACAGATGTTATGAAGACTCCGTCCTCCGTAATAGATCACAAAAGGCCCAAATTTGGATATCTATCTTGTTGCGCAAAGACTTGAGCTGGACGAGCTGGATGTTTTTGAGTCCTTGTTAGTTTCATTGTTAGTTTCCTTTTTAGTTTAGGATTGAGTCTTGGAGTCCTTTTTATATTTATGTTATTTGAGGAGTCTGAATCCGTTTAGGATTCAAGGTTTTGGATCTTTTAGGTTTAGTTTATTTTCCTATTTAAATTCATTGCAACCAGTTGTTTGTTTTTTAGTTTTTGATGAATAAAAAAATATAGAGAATTGTTTCTCAACTATCCATGTACAACATTCTTTGCGAAGATTGAAGTATTTGAAGCCTGTTAACAATCCTTCGTGCGCGAAGTTGAATGTTATCAGTAGCCTGTTATCCTGGTATCCGTGCGCGGATCAGCAGCATAATAGTAGGGTTCGTTTCCTGTATTCGTGCGTGAATCAACGGATCCGAATCGTTTATCCTATCTTTTATCTATTGTTGTTTTGCGTTGAATCTTCCGCTGCATCAAGATCACAAGGCTAAAACCCAATCAATCAACAATCATACAAACCTAGCATGTGAACTAACATCATTTTTAACACATTTCATCTATCAAATAAGAAGATTGAATGAGATGATCAAAAGAGAAAGTGATAAGAAAATGTTTCACTTACAAATGTATAATCTCGAACTGAAATCAGTTTGTTGCGAACAATCACGAAATCATTTGACTTTGAAAATGCTTGGGGTTTGTAGCTCTGAATCAAGTGATTCAGAGTTCAAATGAGAAAGTTATGATTGAAACAAGATACCAAAAAATCAAGAAGAAATTCTACTCATTAGTTTTTCAATTTTCTTCAAGTTTTTCAAGTTATGTTTGGAGGGAAGGAAAATCACATTTAAAAAGGAGAGAGAGGGAAAATGGGTGGCCAACCAAGACATGCCACCTAAGCACCACGTGTGGGGTGCGTGTGGCACAAGTGGGCAGAGAGGCAATCTGGCCGTGTGCCACATGTGGCCTCTCTTGCTTGGCCTTTGGCCGAGCAAGCTTCTCTCGCGCACCTTTCGTGTTCTTCAGCCATATTCAGGCCTTCAAACTCCGATTTCGAATCCATTTTCAGATTATAAATCGTGACTCCCTCATGCACAATGATGATTATGAAACTTTGACAAAAGATTGAGAATTCATCCCAGAAAACAACGACGAAGACAACTCAACGAATGAGAGCGCAAAGTAGCGTAGCTATATCGTTTGGACTCAAAACCTAATGAATGAGTAACTGAAATGACCAGGACTCAATAAGGAATCATATGAGAACATGTTCAAGTCCAAAATACAAGAAACACAAACAAATAAATACAATGTCACACAAGTATACCATATCTAAGCGATAGTCATAAAACATGCAATTTTACAATGTTTGTCAACATGAAACAAATGCATGTTGAAACAAATTAGAGGCGTGTTCTATATAAAGCTAGAGGGGGGGGGGGGGGGGGGGGGTGAATAGATTTTAACTATTGTTACCCAATTTTTCGCATGCAAGTCAATTTTACGAAAATGCCCCTACTAGTTAAAAATACATACAAGTGTAATATAGTGCGGAATTTAAATAACACTTGATGTATACGTGGAAACCCAACCACTGGGAAAAACCACGGGCTGTTTAGTGCGCCACACTTGGAACTCGAAATCACTAATTGAAATGAAGTTTACAACCTATGTAGACCTCGTCTAACACTCCGGTCTGTAACCCCTCACTTCTACCCAGCGGGCCTTTATTAGCAACCATATTCCAATTTGCTTGAGGCCTAAGCAACCTTAGCCTCAAGACTTAATTCTCTAAGAAGAGATTATGCAACCTATGTGAATATGTATGAATATTCAATTAACAAACAAGGCTAGGGAACCTTAGATGCTTATCTAGGATGATGAGATAATCAATTTAAATCAACCCTAGATATCAATTGCTAAATGACATGTCAAATAGCTTAGCTAATCAAGATTAATTAAAAACCTAATTAGCTATCACAATACAACACTCAATCAATTCATCACAATTAATTCTCTATTATTGTATTTATCATATGATCAAAACATACAAGTAAATTAAAGAGAATAGCTTGATAATAAAAATACTCAAATAAGATGAACTTAATCAAAATCTTACCAAGCAAGTTGTGATGATGCAAACCCAATCATGGATGCTTTCTATCTAGACATAGAAGATGCAATATGAAATTTGATGCACAAGGGATTTGATTTGAGTGGTTAAAGGTGAGTTCTTTTGTATCTTTCTTTTCTTGAAAAATATTCTAAGTATGAAATCTGATAATCAACTCACTTAATTGACCTAAAGTCAAAGAGGCATATATATAGGGTGTCAAACCAAAGTGTGGTCGTTTTGAATAAGTTACACCTATTTTTGCCTTGGGCGCTGTACGTAGAGCGCCTCTTGTACAGCGTGTACAGCGCCCCAACTCTGTTCTCTCGGGAAAACAGAGAGGCGCTGTACGAACAGCGCTTCTGTACAGCGCTCGTACAGCGCCCATCCAAAATGCATCAGACCTGATGCATTTAAATGACCATTTTTGCATCAGGTCATAAGGGCGCTGTTCACAACAGCGCTTTGTAGAGCGCTTTGAACAGCGCCCTTTGCTATGCAAGAATTCCAATGCTATGCATGACAAGGCAATGGACAATGCAATAAGTAATCAAACTAACATGCAAGAAGAGATGTTAATGAACATTTATGAGCACATAACAACAACACATACACAACATACAAGAAAATGCATTAAGCATGAGATGTGAGTGTGTGTGTGCTTCTAATCTCTTCAAAGCAAATTAAGCACATAGAATTTTACCTTTGGTGCTCTTCAACCTTGAGGACATGAAAGGGTCTTGAGCTTGAATATCTATCACTAAAGCTACCCTTACATACAATCCCCAACATGTGGTTTGTCCACGAAATAAGCCAATCAAGATATGGGAATCCTTACAATCTCCCCCTTTGGCTATTTCGTGACAAAAACACCACTCACATTGATTCCTCACAAAAATTAGAAACTTATAGGTCAACAATGACTATCTACATTAACTTATAGGTCAACAATGACTATCTACATTACAAAGAGATATATAAAAAAATCTTGAAGTCTTCAATCTCTTGTAGAATAATCAGTCCCTGAAAGCAAAGTTTCTATACTATCCAATTCAAGTAAAAAGTGAGATGAATCAAGTGAGATTAAAACAAGCATTTGCATATTTTAAAAAAAAATAAGCACAACATCATGTTGTTTTATGTATGCAATGCTCCCCCTCAAAGGGTTACTCCCCCTCAATATATATTCTCCCCAATGTGCACCAATTGCTACAACAATTTGCACCTCCCCTTCCACATATTCTACTCCCCCTTTTTGTCATGATGTAGGCAAAGGAGTAGTCCCCAACCAGGTCACTTAAGGCAAAGAGAGATAGTAGCATTCAAGTATATGCATAATCAATATAAGCCACTTTATGCAATCTCAATTAATCGGAGAGAAACGAGGAGATTTATTAGTTAAAATGTGTGAAACAAAATGCTTTGCATACAAGACATATAGCATTCAAGTCCAAAATACCATGGTATTTGGCAAAGCAAATGACAAAGGTTTCTAATAGGAATTCAAACCAATTTCACCATTGTCATGAGAGAAGCAAGGATATAGAAATTTCATTGATTTCAATTTAAGAACAACTATATCCAACTTTATAAGCTAAACATGTCATGAGCAACTTTGCACCCTATTTGATTTTTCCGGGAATGAAACCCGTATGATAGTAGACATGTTCAACCAATAAAGAAAGAGAGACATTTGGATTGTAAAATCCTTGAATGGATACAAGATCCTTTTTCATTTGAGTCTCATAAGCTTTTTCACACAAGTTTTTGCATTTAAGAACGCAATTATCAATTCATGCTTTTTCATTTTAGCATGTACATGAATTTCATGCTTTTCATAAGACATTAGCATGTTATAAAAGAATCATCATGTCATGGAGATAATCATAGGTCATTCAAATCATACTTCCTACATACATCTCCTAGTCCAAAAAGCATGTTTGAACATAAATATGACATGGATTGTAAACAAGCAAGATTCACACTTATTGAATTGAAAAAATATATACATATGTGCAACCAAGCTTACTCAAGCAATCAACCAAGAAGCATAAGATTTTTCAAATTTTTTGCAAGTGACAAGAATGCAAAAATAGCTCTCTTTGCTTGAGTTCCCCATATGGGGTTAGTATCATCCTTCATTAATGAAGGGCATGAGGTTCTATGGACCTACCAAGTCCATTGGACTTAGTTGAACCTATTTGAGACTTGTTAGTCTCGTAGCAAGCGGGTTCATTTTTCCTTATCCACATAGATATGACATTTTTCTTCCTAGTGGACAATGGTTCAAGAGTACTAGAATTAATAGGATCATGAATATGAATGTTTTCCTTCCTATTAGCATGCATTCTAGCTCTTATCATTTTCTTTTCAATCATGCTTTTGATTCTACATAATTTAATGAAATGAAAGCAATTTGGTCTAATGTGACCATTAATACCACAAAAGTGACATGTAGGGATAAATTTAGAATTCATACCATGTCCTTGTGCATGCATAAGAGCCATCCCATGACTTTGTGGTTGAGCGGGTTCAAATCTTCTTTGTTGTTGAACCGGTCTTGCTTGCTTCCTTGTTTCATTTTGCATGATTGACTTCTTCCCTTGATGAATATGAGCTTGAGGGAAGTTAGGTTGAGGAACTTTTTGAGCTTGAGGTTGTCTCTTTGGAGCTACCTTCACTGGTGCACTTCTTGAACATTGTCCTAGATCAATTTTCTTCCTAGGAGTGTGCACCGGTGAGGCTTCTATCTTGCCGAAACTCTTGACAAAGATGGTCTTGGTTGGAGTGGTGATCTCCTTGTTTACTTCATACCCAATACCTCTCTTGTCACAAGGGTTCTTTCCACTACCAAGAATGTGGTCAAGTTTCTTGGTGCTTGTAGTCATCCTAGACAATGACTCTATGGCTTCAACAAGCTCTCTCTTCAACCCTTCTTCATTCCTCTTAGACATAGCTAGCTCATCCCTTAGCTTGTCTTCAATCTTCTTAGATGCCTCCACTTGTTTACTTAAGTGGTCATTGTGTGTTGAAAGTTCTAGATTTTCATCCTCTAAAATCTTCAACTTTATATTTTTCTTCTCCAATGAACTTTCACACTTGACTATGAAGTCATTTACATCCATTTTCTCTACACTTCCATTTGTAGAGTTAGATGAGGAGTCATCTTCACTTAAGTTATCTCCTCCACTCTCATTCTCACTAATGGAGTCATTTTCCTCATTTAGACCTCCACCTTGGTCTCTTAAGTCAATGAGAGTCATATCCCAATGAGTAGCTACATTTATCTTCTCTAGAGCTACTTCTTCATCTTTTTCTTCTATGGGATCACTAGTCAAGTCATTCTTACCAACAACTTTATCTTCTACACAAGTGGCCCCAAATGCCGTGTAGTTGATGGTAAGCTCATCATCACTTGATGACTTATCTCCCTCTTCGGAGTCATCACTTTCACTCCATGTGGCGGTCATCACTTTTGCCATCTTGTTCTTCAAGTTCCCACAATCCGGTGAGATGTGACCTATACCACCACACTCATAGCATTGGACCCCTTTCTTCTCACTATGCTCTTGCCTAGGCTCAAAACTTTTGAAGGGAGCTTTTTTCTTCAAGTCTTGGCCTTTGTATCCAATGCCCTTATTCTCGAACTTGACAAACTTCATGAATCTTCTAAGTAGCAAAGCCATGTCTTGGTCCGAGTCACCTTTATCCTCCTTCTCAACCTTGGAAGCTTTCAAAGCAATTCCTTTTTGCTTTTTAGGAGGTGAAATACTAGGAGCCTTCCTAGATTCATAGGCGAGGAGTCTTCCAATCACCTCGCTCGGCTTCATATCCTTGTATATGCTATTTTCCTCTAAAGCCGTCACTTTTGATTCGAACCTAGCGGGGAGAGACCTCATAAATTTTTGCTTAACTCTCCTATCCGAATAAGGATCACCGAGTTGATGGCTTTGATTCACAATATCCATCAACTTGACTTTAAAGTCATTGAAGCACTCGTCCTCCTCCATTTTAAGCAACTCAAATTGTGTTTGAAGGACTTGTAGCTTGGAATCCTTAACGACATCGGTTCCCTCATGTGCAACCTGTAGGATATCCCATGCCTCCTTGGCTATCCTAGTGTTCTGAATCAGTTTGTACTGATTTTCATCCACTGCACATAGAAGAGCATGCCATGCCTTCCTATTCCATTTTGAAGTCTCAAACTCTTCAGGTGACCACTGGGCCTTTGGCTTGAGTACTTCTTCTCCACCACTTGTGGGAGTCATCATGGGAGGTGCATACCCATCTTCAATTGCCATCCATGCCCTATCATGGATTTGGCACACATATGCCTCCATCTTGCCTTTCCATGAGGCATAATTCACACCGGTGAGGAGAGGAGGCCGTGTGCTTGAAGCACCCTCATGGTTGCCACCGAATCCACTCATTGTCTCAAATGAATGAATGAAATGTATGCAAAATGTATGAATGAGCAAAAATCACACAAATGCACAACACACCTAAAATGAGCTAGGATCACCTAAGTATATCTAGGAACCCGCTCTGATACCAATTGAAACAAATTAGAGGTGTGTTCTATATAAAGCTAGAGGGGGGGTGAATAGATTTTAACTATTGTTACCCAATTTTTCGCATGCAAGTCAATTTTACGAAAATGCCCCTACTAGTTAAAAATACATACAAGTGTAATATAGTGCGGAATTTAAATAACACTTGATGTATACGTGGAAACCCAACCACTGGGAAAAACCACGGGCTGTTTAGTGCGCCACACTTGGAACTCGAAATCACTAATTGAAATGAAGTTTACAACCTATGTAGACCTCGTCTAACACTCCGGTCTGTAACCCCTCACTTCTACCCAGCGGGCCTTTATTAGCAACCCTATTCCAATTTGCTTGAGGCCTAAGCAACCTTAGCCTCAAGACTTAATTCTCTAAGAAGAGATTATGCAACCTATGTGAATATGTATGAATATTCAATTAACAAACAAGACTAGGGAACCTTAGATGCTTATCTAGGATGATGAGATAATCAATTTAAATCAACCCTAGATATCAATTGCTAAATGACATGTCAAATAGCTTAGCTAATCAAGATTAATTAAAAACCTAATTAGCTATCACAATACAACACTCAATCAATTCATCACAATTAATTCTCTATTCTTGTATTTATCATATGATCAAAACATACAAGTAAATTAAAGAGAATAGCTTGATAATAAAAATACTCAAATAAGATGAACTTAATCAAAATCTTACCAAGCAAGTTGTGATGATGCAAACCCAATCATTGATGCTTTCTATCTAGACATAGAAGATGCAATATGAAATTTGATGCACAAGGGATTTGATTTGAGTGGTTAAAGGTGAGTTCTTTTGTATCTTTCTTTTCTTGAAAAATATTCTAAGTATGAAATCTGATAATCAACTCACTTAATTGACCTAAAGTCAAAGAGGCATATATATAGGGTGTCAAACCAAAGTGTGGTCGTTTTGAATAAGTTACACCTATTTTTGCCTTGGGCGCTGTACGTAGAGCGCCTCTTGTACAGCATCTGTACAGCGCCCCAACTCTGTTCTCTCGGGAAAACAGAGGGGCGCTGTACGAACAGCGCTTCTGTACAGCGCTCGTACAGCGCCCATCCAAAATGCATCAGACCTGATGCATTTAAATGACCATTTTTGCATCAGGTCATAGGGGCGCTGTTCACAACAGCGCTTTATAGAGCGCTTTGAACAGCGCCCTTTGCTATGCAAGAATTCCAATGCTATGCATGACAAGGCAATGGACAATGCAATAAGCAATCAAACTAACATGCAAGAAGAGATGTTAATGAACATTTATGAGCACATAACAACAACACATACACAACATACAAGAAAATGCATTAAGCATGAGATGTGAGTGTGTGTGTGCTTCTAATCTCTTCAAAGCAAATTAAGCACATAGAATTTTACCTTTGGTGCTCTTCAACCTTGAGGACATGAAAGGGTCTTGAGCTTGAATATCTATCACTAAAGCTACCCTTACATACAATCCCCAACATGTGGTTTGTCCACGAAATAAGCCAATCAAGATATGGGAATCCTTACACATGTGCATACTTCAATAGGTGCATGAATGTGTTATGCCAAATGTAGCACAATGATGTAGGGACACACATGAATGAATTGTGTGTGTGTGCACTTACGCCTTGCAAGAGGAAGAAGATTCTAGATACCTTAGCATCCAAGTACGCGATTTTCCTCTTGAATACTATATTTGCAAGACACGTTGCTTTTTTTCTTTGAAGCTTCTTTTCACCAAGAACATCCTAAGCAACCAATCATTACAAATAACGAGTGTTTTGCAATGGAATCAAGCCAACAAAGTTCTAGGATCTTACAATCTCCCCATTTGGTTATTCCATGGCAAAACCTCATCCTCACCATACAATGTTCACTCTAAAAAACTCAAAGTTGATTGCATACTCTCAACCTCACAATACAAAGAGATTCCTAGACTAAAAAATCTTCAAGTCTTCTTGAGTCTTCAAGAATCCTTCCTTTGAACTTCAAAGTACCTATGAGAAAAGAAGCAAACCAACAAGAGATCTTCTTCCAAAGAAGAATGGTGAGATATCATCACATAAACAAATAACAAGACTTCCCTTATCTCATACAAAAATGCATTATCTCAAGTGAATAAATGTTTTCATATTAAAGCTCTTCCTAAGTCTCTTAACCTTGTTAAGCCAAGAATTCTTGTCTCCCCCTAAATACAAGAATTCTCTCCCTTAAGACAAAGTCTCCATAAAAGCACAAAGAGGTACAAAACTCACACATTTGGAACATTTTTCCACACATAGTGTGAGGTATACATTTTCTCCCCTATATCAAACATGGATTCCTCCATATCAAACATGGTGAGGTATACAATTTCTCCCCCTTTTTGTCAAGAAATAACAAAGGACACAAGAGATAAAGAACGAGATATTAAGCAAACAAATCATATAGAAAGCAAAGTTGAATAAACTAAGCTCCCCCTAAACATATGCTCCACATTATGATCACCAAGTAGATTTGTTCACAAGGGACTTCACACATTCATACAATCAAGCAGTAAGAGAAAATATTTCCTTACTTTTCAATGTCCAAGAGAGAACCATAGAGTTTCATTAATCTCTCAAAACTATTCTCACATTGCTAATGAATCAAGCACATAAGCAAAATGTGTATGTGTGAATGCTTCTCACATATATAAAAGGAGTAATTGTGATATCAATATGCAAACTCTATCCACACCTATCCATCTAAAACAATTCCAAAAATAGGTCAAACCGATATTTATCCGAGTTTTTGCTTTTAAAAATAATAGATATCAACATGTGAGTGTGTGTGTGCATGTGGCTTGTTTACCCGTTTCTATTTGACAACCCGAGCTTTTTATAATTTTCAACTATACACCATTAAGCCTTTTATTTTTCATTTCTTTTAGGCTTAGAATCAAAGAATTTTTTTTTATTGATTCTTTTCAACACTTCTTTGATTTTTCTAACATAAACATATACACCTCATGAAGGCTTTCACTCATCACAATGGTGTAGCCATTTCCTATATTGGGCGGCTGCACAACCAAGGTGTGTAGCCCTTTCCATGAGGGTACTCGTTGATTACTATGTAGTGTCGAAGCAAAATGGATACATGCCATAGGTCATCTATCATGTACTTAGCAATAAATTTCTAGATGCATCCATTATCTACACATTTTCAACCACAAATACTCAAAACTAAAACATATAAGAGAAGCATTAGTGCACTTTTCAAAAATAAGATTTTTTTCAATCTCAAGTGCATGATCTAAAAACAATAAGAGTTATTTGTTTAAGATCACTACTTCTCAAGTGAGTAGTTCTCAAAGATATTGATATTCAAATAAAGTTTTGCTCACCAAGCCACTCATAATCACACAAAGACATTAATCAACACAAATCATGCCAATGGACATTCTAAGAGTTTTAAACCTCTATTTGTCTAAAGGCTTTGTGAACAAGTTTGCAAGTTGATTTTTAATGGGCAAATGCTCTAGAGTAACAATAGAATGCTCAACTAGGTCTCTAATGAAATGATTCCTAATGTCTATGTGCTTTGTGCAGGAGTGTTGAACCGGATTTTTAGAGATGTTAATGGCACTTAAGTTATCACAATAAATTGTCAATTTTCCTTGTTCTATCTCATAATCCTTAAGGATTTGTTTCTTCCAAAGTAATTGTGTGCATGCAATTCCGGCCACAATGTATTCGGCTTCGGAAGAAGAAAGGGAAACCGAATTTTGTTTCTTACTTGACCAAGAAACCAAGTTATTCCCAACATAAAAGCAACCGCATGATGTGCTTTTACGGTCATCTATGTTTCCCGCCCAATTGACATCACAATAGCCTATAAGGATATCATTGGTATCAAATGAATAGAATAGACCAAGACTATGAGTTCCTTAGATGTACCTAATGATTCTCTTGACGACTTTTAAGTGAGATTCCTTAGGATTAGCTTGGAATCTAGCGCACAAGCCTACACTAAAGCAAATGTCGGGTCTACTAGCCATTAGGTAAAGTGGACTACCTATCATGCTTCTATAAAGGCTTTGATCAACACCTTTCCCTTTCTCATCTTTGTCAAGTTTTAGAGTAGTGCTCGTGGGAGTTTCAAAATCTTTTCCATTTTCTAGGCCAAATCTCTTAACAAGGTTTTTAGCATATTTAAATTGGTTCAACATTATACCCATGCTAGTTTGCTTTACTTGCATTCCTAGAAAATAATTCAACTCACCCACCATACTCATTTCAAATTCACTTGACATAGCACTTACAAATTCATCAACCTTGGTTTTATTAGTAAACCCAAAAATAATGTCATCAACATATATTTGTGCAATAAAAATATCATGATCATGATGTTCGATAAACAATGTTCTATCAATGCCACCTCTCCTATAATGGTTGTCAATAAGATATTGAGTCAACCTATCATACCAAGCTCTTAGAGCTTGCTTAAGATCATAGAGGGCCTTTTTCAATTTAAACACCCATTTAGTACCAATTACATTTATGTCTTTAGGCCTATGAACTAAGGACCACACTTCATTCCTCTCAAATTGATTAAGTTCATCTTGCATAGCCCCAACCCAATATTCATCAACAATTGCCTCATTAATATTTTTTGGTTCGATTTGAGAAGTATAGCAAGCATAAGAAATTTGGTTAGCAATTTGATTTCTAGTTCTAACCCTTTCATTCAAATCACCTATGATGTCTTTTTGATAGTGTAAGTTTCTAAGTCTAGGGTGAGAATGTTCAACAACTTGATCATTTTGTTGATTATCATTTAAAGCATTTTCCACCCCTTGACTTACAACTTCAACATGACTATCATTTTCATCATCTTGACTAGAAACACTACTAGCCACATCAATAGGAGTTTTAGTGTCATTCAAAATATTTTCTTTAGGTTCATTGACATTATTATCATCACACAAATTTAGCATGCTAAGGTCATCTATCTTCACATTGATAGACTCCATAATAGTCTTAGTAGTCAAGTTAAAGACTCTATATACACGACTATTAATAACATACCCAAGAAAGAGACCAACATCACTTTTGGCATCAAACTTTCCTAAGTGATCTCTATCATTGAAAATATAACACTTACTCCTAAAAGTGTGGAAATAACTAACATTGGGCTTCTTGCCCTTCCATAGCTCATAGGACATTTGTTTTGTGCCGGGCCTCCTAAAAACACGATTAGACACATAACAAATGATATTGACCGCCTCGGCCCATAGGTTTCTAGGGACTTTCTTGCTATTGAGCATGACCCTAGCCATCTCTTGCAAGACACAGTTTTTTCTCTCAACAACACCATTTTATTGAGGAGTTCTAGGTGCGGAGGACTCATGAGAAATCCCTAAACCATCACAAAACTCACTAAATTTAGCATTTTTAAATTCCATCCCATGGTCACTCCTAATGCGACATATTTTCTTGATATCAAGACCTTTTTCATTTTGAACTTGATTACAAATTTTTTTGAAGTAATCAAAAGCCTCGGTCTTGTTTCTAAAAAAATAAACTCAGGTAAACCTAGAGTAGTCATCAACGCATACAATAATGTACTTTTTGCCATTGATGCTCTCGGTTTGAATTGGCCCCATTAGGTCCATGTGCACAAGTTCTAAAGGTCTTTTGGTAGCTATGTAAGAATTCTTCTTATGAGACACTTTAGTTTGTTTACCTAATTAGCAAGGTTCACAAACCACCTCTAGCTTTTTACCAAGATTGGGAAGACCTCTAACAATGCCATGTTTTTCAAGCTTCTTTAAATCTTTAAAATTTATGTGGCCCAAACGTTGATGCCACAAATCAAGCTTGTTGCACTTATGTGTCATGTTGCAAGTTAGAGGATCTATCTCAAGATAATAGCAATTGTCTATAGACCTTTAGACTCTGAGGACAACATTGCCCTTTTTATCAATTATAATGAACACATTTTTGTTAAAGTTAACTTCCTTAAAAATTTCACACAAAGTATCACGAAGTTTAGGCAATCAGGGGATACAAATTGTTCCATTGCCAAGAACTTGCTTTTTGGTACCATCACCAAAAGTGACCCAACCTCCATCCTTTAAAACAAGATTCTTAAAGAACTCTTTGTTCCCGGTCATGTTCCTAGAGCAATCGTTATCTAGGTAACAAGAGCATAAAGAGTTGGCCCTTAAAATATATTGTGCAATAAGACATTTATGTGTGTCTTTTCTAACCCATACACTATTCACAATATGCCTCTCACTCTTACCATTAGCATGCTTTGACTCAATGTTAAGCTTTTTAACATGCACCTTGACCTCATTGGTCACATTTTCAAACATATCAAACAAAGCACTATCAAATTTCTTATACATAGTAGAGTGAGGCATAACACAAGATTTCAGGTATTTGGGAAGTCCAGGGGCATTGTGGTAATTTTGGAGAAATCAGGGGCTACTATGCAATATTCAGGACACTATTCAAGATTCTATGAATAGAAGAGAAATCAAGGATCCAAATGGTAATTCAACGTGCAGACAAGCATCAATGCCATGTCACCATATGAAATGGTGCAACAGTATGATATCATCATCTTCTTCAACCTTCAGCTGACCCGACCCACATCCGATCCGACCCGACCCGACCCGACCCGCTCGCAGACTTGGTTTAGACATGACCCGACTCCTTGCAGCACCTTTTTTGACCAGTTTCCTGGCAGTTTTTCACCCAAAACGTCGACGCGGCCTTCTCCATTCACAATGACACCCTTTTCAATGTCCAAATCGCCTATTTCTCTCTCCTCAGCTTGTCGCCTTCCGCAATTGAAGACCGAAGCTTCAATGAGTGAAAGCTTCAAGCTTCATTTATTAACTCTCTAAACCCAAAACCCATGTTCTTCTAACATAATCAATCATTATTTAAGCATAAGTCTTCTTGGTTTCATGACTAGGTAATCTATAACTACATTAAATCTCATTTATTGTTCTTCTTACTCTAGATTAGGTATTTATTACTTGATTACATACCTTGAATCTCTTTATTGCATATATTTATGAGTCTTAATAATATGATTGGGTTTGTTTGTGATAGCTTGCATGATTATGTTGTTTTACCTAAATAGCTAAGCTTTGAATGTTCTTGTGAGATTGTTTAATGACTAGATTGATAGATTCATGTTTATTTATATAGTCAAGCTCTCTTGAATGTTCATGTGTGTTTGTTTGACAAATAGGTTGTTAGATTTACTCTACACATCTAATTGAGTCCTCGTGTATGGGCATGTAGGCATTGTTTGATAACTAGGTCGTTAAATTGCATTATAACATCTAGTTAGACATTTTGTGTGTGGTCTTACATATTATTGCATTTGAGCATTATTGTCATATGTAATTAGACTTTTAATTCTCTTTATTGAGTCAAAGTCTTGTGGCTATTAGTTGTAGTTGCACAAGCAAGTGAAGTCTTGCAACCAAGGGTTGGTTGGCAAGCATTGCCAAGTACCACTATAAAAGGCATGCGAATAGATTAAGAGATGCTCACACCAAGAGTAGTGGATCAAGGTATATAACTAGGATTGAACCAAGAGTGATGAGTGGTAGTGTCCATAGCCTGAGGTTATTGTGAATGAGAGTCCGTGTATCACTTGAGTGTATAACTGTCTTTTCATATAGTTGATTGCTATGACTTCAGTGGTTAGTCCCGTGGTTTTTCCTTGTTGAAGGTTTCCACATAAAAATCAAGTGTTCTTTATATTTCCTCACTTTACTTGATTTTTATTGTATGTTTGAATTGGGTTATATTGTTAATATTGACTAATAAAAAAAATGGTAATTATCGATTAACAACCCATTTATCCCCCCCTCTAGGTTGTATTAGACACAATATATTTATTTTCATATATGTTTGGTAATTTTATTGCAAAGTGCTGAAATCAATTATAATGACTAAAATATACATTATTTTAGAACCCTACTTCATTTTTTTCATTAATTATATATATATTAAATCAATATTTAATGGGGTTTTCTTATTTGATTATTAAAACTAAAGAAAATTAAATAAACAACTAACTAGAAACGCATCAGAAAATTAATGAGGAAAAATATATAGAAAAATACTAGTTAGGACCTCCTATCCACCACTAAACAATCATCCAATCCAAAGACACTAATGAAGTTAAAGATATCAAACACGATGAAGATATTCTCAACAAGGCGGTGGGTGTTCCACACAAGTTGTATCGATTCTCTCTTAGTTAGTATGTAGATTGCATGTTATTTGCATAAATACTTGTATTCCAAATTATAGCCTAGCATGGGTATTTACTAGATTTAATAATTGGAACCCATTAAGAACCAAGAGAATATGAATATCACATGAACCCTAAAACATGGTATTTATTCTAGGTTATTCATGAATCAATTTCCCTTAATTAGGTCTTATTCCAATTAATTGTTGCATGCAAGAATATGTTCGTCAGGTATTCGAACTCTATCCTACAACATAGATCCTAAAATCATGCTCCTAAGATGGCCAATCAAGGAAACTAAGATAATAGAAAAACAATTCTTATGGAGAAATTGAAATCATCATGCATGGATGGAAAATAATACTTCATTAAACAAAACTTGTCTATGAAATTGAATTCATGTATAGGGCTTCAAGTTAGCACAACTAACAATGATATTAGCTAGAAATAAAAACTAGAAAAATAAATAAAAACATCTAATCTAAAGAAAGGTAGAAGAAAAGAATGTTGATGGAGTATTCAATCTTCAATCTTCAACTCTCCACCCTGACACTTACAGAAAACTCTTGGTATTTATAGGTGATTCTCCTTGTAGATTCTCAATTTACTTTGATGTAGGAATACACCAAGTTGGAAAGAAGATTTAAATAAGGAATGAGAATCTTTTCCTAACTTGGATTTCCTCTTTTGATGATTGAATCCTAATTTGAGTTTTAGGAAGTTTCCCAAACATGTCTTGATCTTTTAAAGTCATTATGATTTGATTTGGAAAGCTTTGGGACAATTCTAGACCAATTCGGAGTAGAAATCCGCTAAAAATACATAACACTGTGGTCTGGGTCGCTCCATAGGTTAGTCTCAGTCCAAACCGCGGAATTCTTCTACTCTATACCGCTGCCCAAGTCGCTTCATAGGCAATTGTGCACAAACCATGGTCACAGCCGCCATTGACCTTTTTCAGCTCTGACCTTCAATTACTAAATCTAACATAACTTTCTCTAAAAAACTTAGATTGATAGACCATAGAGTATGCCAGAAACTAGACTTCTGGGGCTTTCCAAAAACATGTAGATCTCAACCCGATTCAATTTGAGGAGAGAGATATGGTCTTCACAAGTTGGATGTGCTGTAGAGGCATTTCTCCAAACTTCACTAGAAATCACCTTTTTGTCAACAAACTCACTCCAAGAGCTATCTTCTCACAATCTCAACAAACACGTTAAAATATTCAATTATACTCAAGAACATAACATAAAACATAGGAATTAGGGGGTCTCAAATATCAACATTTATCAACCTAACAGATACGATGGGCATTCATAGCCAAAGCCAAACCCAAATGATCGTGAATGACTAGCCCCACCCCAACCATCTGATTTTTCACATCAAGGGCTGCTTCGCAATTCACTTTATAGATACCAGCACCAGGGGCCTACCACCTTGTAAATGAACAACAAACACTTCCACCAATTCTTCCCATACCATCAGGTAATAAGGACATGAAAGTTAATAAGGTTTAAATTGTTTATCATAAAATAGATTTTAAAAAAAAAAAAAAAAAAAAAGGAAATTGTACAGTATAAATTATGATAAAATTGAAAGTATGTACAATTTAGGAGGATAGCCTAAGAAGAAATATATTACATATAATTTTGAGTCATGTTCTTTTAATTTTTATTTTCATTCGTTTTTGGAAATGACAAAACAATAAAAAACAACTTGATGGATCCAATTTAGACCCATTAAATTAAGTGTTAAGTAGAAAAAAAATCAAGATAAAAAATAAACAAAAAAAAAAATCATCCATGAATGATGGATTTAAGCGATTTAAACAAAGTGCATGTTTGGTTGAGATTTCTACTGCCTCAAAATGTCTACAAACGTCTATTTGATTTTTTTAGAATTGTTTGGTTGGGCCTTTGAGATTGTCTATTTTAAATTGAGTAGATACTAGTAGAGTTTAAACATCTATATACTAGGCAAAAGCTCATAGGAAGGAGCTTCTCTAAGTAGACATTTTTTTTAAGAAGGTCTACCAACAAAACAACTATATTTAAAAAAAAATAAAAAAAAACCTTTGTTTCTAATAGATCTTTTATCGATAGAAGATTTTCAAAAGCCCAATTAAACAAACTCAAAGTTTCTGTACATCAAATATCTCCATTAATTGTAAATGATTAGTCTCTTTTCAATAATAATTTTTTTTTTGGAAAGAAAAATGAGTCATTCATTCTAATATATATGTGCGTGTGTTAGGTAAATGAGCACCAAATCTTCTCCTTGTTAAGTGAAGCGGTTTTGGAAAGAAAAATGAGTCATTCATTCTAATATATATGTGCGTGTGTTAGGTAAATGAGCACCAAATCTTCTCCTTGTTAAGTGAAGCGGAAAGTTTATTTTTTTTATTATTTTTATTTCTTAATTTTTTGTGTTTAAAGGCTAAACTGCAATTAGAGTCTTTCAATATATGAAATTGAGAGTACACCTTCCACTAAAATGTTTTTTTAGGACAACTTTAGAATTTTTGTAGAATGTACATATGTATATCCACCAACTCGTCATTTGTTTAACCCAAATATAAAATCTTTAATTATATAATTTATATTGCACGCCACTAACTTTATGTTACAATCGAATGCAATTATATTGAATATAATTTTATTTCCCATACATTGAATTAATACAATAATCACATCTGCCTTGCTCTGCTGATCTTCCTGTTCTGATCACAAAAAATAAACGATAAAAAACCATCCTCGGACTAATGATGGCCGATTTGGGCAGTTTAAACAAAAAGTTTTAGCATAAAATATCTCCATTAATTGTAAACTATTAGTTAGTTGGGTCTGAGTCAGGGAGTCCTAGGTTTGAGTTCAGCAATTTGGATAATGGATAATGGGAAGTGCAATGAGTCTTTCAATATATGAAAGGGTTTTATTGAAAACTAACCCCTTTAGGAGGGTAAAGTTGAAATCTAACTCATTTTTGAAAAACTTGCAAAACTAACTTTTTTTTCATGCGTAAGTACCATTTTACTCTTACTTACTAACTTTTCTCTTTTACGCATTATATACCTATTATTTACTTCTTCTCATCGGTTCTTCTTCATGCCTTTCCTCTTCTCACGTCAGACTCTCATTTTTCTCCCTCTCCAATTTTTTTTTTTCTTTTGTTCTCTCTTCCTTTGCAAATACAAATTGAGCAACTCCACAAGGGTTCCTTCCATTGAAGCTTTGAGGTGAGTTATTTTATTTTTTGAACTTTTATAACATTGTTCTTCTCAACCATGTCCGAATTTCTTCTCAACCATGTCCGAATTTCTTGAATTTGTGTAATATTTTGGTGAAAATAGTTTACATTTACATAATAAATCATGGGTCTTGTTTGAACTTGAAGTTGTTGTGATCAATTTAAAGTTCAAAAGCTAAAATTTTAGTTTTTTTTCTTGTTAAAATATGTTATTTACTTAGATTTGTGTATAAGGGTTCTTAATTTTTGTGAAAATGACTTACATTAATGTAATAGAGCATGGGTCTTGGTTGAATTTGATGTTGTTGTGGTCAATTTAGAGTTCACAAGTTGAATTTTTAGTTTTTTTCTTGTTAAAAATGTGTTATTTACTTAGATTTGTGTATTGGGTTCTTTATTTTTGTGAAAATAGCTTACATTAATGTAATAGAGTATGGGTCTTGGTTGAATTTGATGTTGTTGTGGTTGATTTTCCATTATAGTATTGAATCTAGAGAATTGAACAATTTTTTTGAAATATGTCCAGCACCAAATTCCTAACAGCCGTTAGGAATTCCTAACACCCGTTAGAAATTCCCAACCAATGTTAGGAATTCTTAACGGGTGTTAGGAATTCCTAATAGATGTTAGGAATTTCGTAACTGCAGTTGGGAATTCCTAACGGCTATTAGAAATTCCTAACAGCGTTATGTAATTCCTAACAGCTATTGGGAATTCCTAACTATCGTTGGAAATTCCCAACGGCCGTGCCGTTAGGAATTCCTAACGGCCGTTGGGAATTCCAAACCGCCGTTAGAATTCCTAACGGCTGTTGGGAATTCCTAACTGCTGTTTGGAATTCCTAACAACTGTTGCTGTTTGGAATTCTTACCAGCTGTTAGGAATTTCTAAACAGTGTTTGGATTCATAATATTTTGTAGATTCAATGTTACCATGAATTTATAATATTTGTTTAGGAATTTAATTATAAATTTACTCTGCATTTGAAAGGTGGGTTGAATGGATAAAGTCCAATTTGTTGTTTTATATGGCGGTGAATGGAGTAACAGTGGTGGGAAGTTCAAATATTAGATTATGTGCCAAATAAGGGGTATAGATGCGAGTGTTGCACATTATTTGAATGAGGCAGAGTTACTTTGACGGAAGGAGATATTACATAATGACAACGAACATTGCAGAGTGTTTGAATGGCATTTTAAAGGATGCACGAGAGTTGCCGATCATAAAATTAGTTGAACATATACGTGGTTTACTACAAAAGTGGTTTTGAGAAAGGCGTAAAGCTGCTGCAAAAATGAGTACTCCAATGACAAAGTGGGCCGAGAAAAAGCTACGTCGTAGGAGTAATAAATCACGTTGTTACCGTGTGCATCCTATCAATCTATAAACACAACGTCATTGACGGATACTTAAATGGATTTGTTAACTTAATTGAGAAGACTTGTAATTACCAAAAATTTCAGTTGGACCAACTCCCTTGTAGACATACACTTGCTGCTTGTAACCTTCGTCGTTCTTCATATTATGATTTTTGCTCCCATTATTACCACAAGGAAACATTGGCTACAGCTTATAGTAGTTCCATTTACCCCGTTAGGCCTATGGAAGAGTGGGATGTTCCCGATGAAGTATAAACTCGTGTTGTTATACCACCAAAAGGCAGCAAACCTCAGGGGCGTGCAGCAAAAAAACGCAAGCTATTGAAAGGTGAAGAAATTGTACAGCGGAAGTGTGGTAGATGTGGAGGAATGGGACACAATAGGCAGAAATGTAAAGCACCAATTCCTTTATCCGATCAAAATGGAAACCCGTAAGGTATAATAAACATGTTTTATATTGTAGTTAATAGTTGCTATTTAATTTTGTGAAATGATTAACTATGTTCACTATGTATTTTTATGTTATATCATTTATTTTTCTTATTAATTTTACATGTTTATTTGTAGGTGAAATTCCCTTAAGCAATATAGTGTAATATATACCTAGAGAGGGGGTGAATAGGTATAGGCCCAAATTCTTCCAATATACAAAAAATATGCAGAATACAACAATTGAAAGCACACTTGATGAATCTTAACAATTGAATTGATTTAACCAACACATGTGAAAATCAATATACAAGTAATGCAATCAATACAAACATATGGAAGATAAAGAAACATAAAACAAAACTTGACACAAGTATTTTTACGTGGTAAAACCTCAAAGAGGAAACATCCACGGGTTAATACCACAACCACCGGCAAAGCAATCCACTATATGAAAAGGACTTACACACTCAAGCTATCAACACATGATATCCGCTCAAGTTATCACCTCTTAATCTACCCTCGGGCAAGTGAACTACCAAGCCTACTTCCTATCCAAGATGTGTCCTACACCTCTAGAAAGCAACTTCCTATTCAAGACGCTCATGTCTCTAGGAAGATTTCTTGCTTGACTATCTGAGTCCTCCCGACTCTAATCAAGACTTCTTGCTTGGCTATCCGAAACACTTTCCTAGCCAAGACTTCTTGCTCAACACAAAGTTTCACTCACTTTGCAAGAGACTTCTACCTATTACAAGGCAATGATCTAGGTGATGCAAATGATGCAAACACAATCAAATAAAGCAAGATGATCAATCAAGCTCTATGAACATAATTAGTGATAATCTAGAATATGCTTTCAACAAACAATCACAAATGTATCTAGAAATCAAAGCATGTGAATCAATAAGAACAATATATGAATATTCAATATATCACAAAAAATCTTATTTCTTAGATGATGAAATTAAACCTAGAAAATAACATGAGGCACATCATATACAACATTTCTAGAATCAATTTCAAGCTAGGTCAAGTTTAGCAATATATGTTCAATTGAAATCAAATGGCTAAAACTTAACAATCAATAGATCAACCACCCCTAGAATATGATCTAAAAACATTCTAAACACATATCATCTATCAATTAGGAAGATTAAAAGAGATGATCAAAAGATGAAGTGAGAAGAAGAAGTTTCACATACAAAAGTTGAGTCACGTACTGAAATCAGATCACTGGGGAAAATGAAGAACTAAAATGGCTCTGAAAATGCTTGGGGTTTGTAGCTCTCTTCAAGACCAACAATTTTGGTTTTTGAATCACTCAATTCGGAGTTGAAATGAGAGAGATATGATCAAAATAAGAAATCAAAAGTTGTAAAGAATTCTGTACGGGATTTCGAATATAAATGGAGGGAAAAGAGATGGAGAAGAGAGAGGAAGATGTGAGCCAATCAGAGGCTGCCATGTCAGCACCTCGTGTGGGGCACATGGGCCACATGGGACCAGAGGGGTGCTCTGGCCGTGGGTCCCACGGCCTCCACACGTGGTGCCCAATGCATGGCCTTTGGCCATGCTTGCCTCTCGCGCGCTCCCTCACGTTCTTCAGCCGTATCTTGGGCATCCGAACTCTGATTTCGAATCTGTTTTTGGATTACGAACCGTGACTCCATCATGCATGAATACGACTATAAAACTTTGAAAAATGGTTGAGAAATCATCTCAGAAAATGACGATAAAGTCAACTCAACGAATGAGAACGCAAAGTAGCCTAGCTAAGTCGTTTGGACTCAAAACCTTATGAATGAGTAACCGAAATGACCGGAACTCAATAACGAATCAAATAAGAACATACTCAAGTCCAAAATACAAAACATACAAACAAATAAACACAAATTTACCCAAGCATGCCATATCAAAGAGATAGTTACAAAGCATGCAATTCTACAATGTTTGTCTATAAGAGACCAATGCATGTGCATACTCAAAAGTGTGTGAATGTGTTATACCAAATATTTGAACTATGATGCAGGGACACACATGTATGAATTGTGTGTGTGTACGCTTACGCCTTGCAAGAGGATGGAAGTCTAGATATACCTTTGATGCTTTCACCTCTTGAAGACGACATTTGCACTAGACGTTGCTCTTCAACTTCTAAGCTTCTTTTCTTTCAAGAACATCCTAAGCAACAACTAATACAAATATAGAGCGTTTTTCAATGGAATCAAGCCAATACAAATCATGAACCTTACAGTAGGTGGTTGGATGGCTCGGGACGTTGGTTATGGGAGTCGTTGTGGCTATTGTTGTTTTTCTTATGCTTCGTTAAATTGTAATGTTTATTTGTTGTGTAACGCAAGTGTTGTTTGACAGTGTTGTTTGACAGTGTTGTGTAAAACATTTCACACAATTTTATTAGTTGTTGTTATGGATTTAATTGCTATGAAGCTTGTTGACAGAATTTATTTATTTTGGTGTATGGGATTTAAGTGTTTTTTGACAGTGTTGTTATGAAGCTTGTTGTTATGGATATAATTGTTTTAGATGAAGTTTGATAGTGTTGTTATGAAGTTCAATTTAATTGTTATTTTATTGTTTCACAGTGTTGTGTAATAAACAGCTCCTACATTGCAGAATCAAAACAGGCCATAAATTGAACAACAAAAACAGACCCTAAATTGAACAAAAAAACAGCCCCTAAATTTGAAAAACAAAAACTGCCCCTGCAATATAACAACAAAAACAGTCCCTACATTTTTACAAACAAACCATGCCTTACACATCCATAAAAGGTAGAAATTTCTGCATTTTCACAACAATAACAGTCCCTAAATTTAATGAAAACAGCCCTTGCATTTTAACAAACAAACAATGTCTTACACACCCATAAAAGGCAGAAATTTTTACATTTTCACAACCAAAACAGCCCCTAAATTTAACGAAAACAACCCCTATATTTTAAAAACAAAAACAGCCTCTGCATTCAAGATTCCTGCTGGTTATATGATATAGAACATTCAATGTCATTTACATCAAAAGACTACAAAAACAGCCCCTGAACTTTAAGTCGATCATTTTCTCAAAAAATATAAGATACAAAATCATAATAACTTTAAAAGACTACTACTCTACTGTCTGAAATACCAGACAGTCAAAGATTACAATATCAAAGTGTTCATAGGGCTTTTCTTGATCGCCAAAGGTTTAAACACAATTGTTGTCTGAAATACTTCATTTTTTCAGCTTGGACCATGTCTATGGATTCACCATGTATCAAATGCTCCGCAAACTTGATGACAAAAACTCTGCAATCACTCTTTTCCTGTTGCAGCACATTCTCACAACGCTCAACTAACCAAGGCGTCATATATTCCCTGTGGTGAATTTTGGGCCTCTTTGATAAAAAGTCAATGGCGTGAAGCAATAAAGGAAGCATAGTAGATAACGATTCCATAAACTTAATGAATTTCTTCCCTGATCCAAAGTTTTGTTATTGAATCGCACTTCCCCATTCAACATTGACAACTGAAAACTCCCACTACCATCCCATTTTTCCTTACTTAGCACCGGCGGTTCAGGGCCACACTCTAAACCCGTGATGAGGCAAAATTCTTGAATAGAAAACTTAAGTGTTTTGCCACCTACTACAAACCATATCTCATATTTAACAGGAGACTGTATTTGTCTAAGTAAGAGATTATGTACCAGCTGCCCGGAAAACTTAAGGTCATTCATCTCTAGAAGTTTTCCAAAGCATGTTGTGCGGAAGAGGGATAGTTGCGTCTCCGTCAACTTTTCCTTAATGCACTTTACAGCAGCCGCTAACGAAATGTTGTTTATCTTCGCCGGTAAATGTTCTGCAGCCTTTACTAACAATTCCACCTCTTCTCCCATTTAATTATCCTGAAATATAACATAAAACCATAAAATATTTATATTAGTACAAATGTTTTAACCGAATAAGCAATTTAAGGTGATATTTTTTATTGTAATTCAGAATTCAAAACGGTGTTGGAAATTTCCAATAGCAGTTGGGAGTTCCAAAATGGCAAATTGCTGTTGGGAATTCCAAACAGGTGTTAGGAATTAACCGGTGTTAGAAATTCCTAACACCTGTTTGGAATTTCCTAACGTGTGTCAGGAATTCCTAACAGGTGTCAGGAAATTCCTAACAGGTGTTAGGAATTCCTAACACCCGTTTGAAATTTCCTAACACCTGTTAAGGATTCCTAATGGGTGTTAGGAAACCAAAATGCTACTCAGAATACTAAACCTAAAAGTACACAACCGCTACAAAATCTAATCCAAACAAATAAACATCACTGAACCTAGCAATATAGGAACTCAACCATAACAATGAGATGGCAAAAACACCAGTAATATAGTAAATCAAACATCACTATGCCAAACACAAAAACACCCAAACAATGTATTAGGAGTAACAACATATGCTTCACACTTTATAATTACAAACCATATCACAACTTGCTCAAGTTAGGTGACTTTCAAATATCTTTAGATGTACATTGTCAAACTAGCTGAGAAATAACTAGCTGAGCAACTAGTGAGCTGATTATGAATCCAATAAAGATTATACGATTCCTAAATAATACGGTTGTGAGGTCCAAAGCTCCTCCGGGTGTTACTACTGCTGGCATTATGGGTGGATTTCCCTTTTTGGCTGTTATTGCACCGTGACTATATATATACCACAGTGTTACAAACTTATATACCACCATATACAAATAATTAAAGTAACAGAAATCAAGGAACAGTTTATACAGCACATTGCATGCCAGCAACATAAGAACAGTTCAAAAGGTGAACTATTATAGTTTGACATAGTTCTACGATTTATGATTTTGGTTCATATCATCATAATTGATTGAATCAACCATAGCATAACTGGCAATGTTTTCCCCAATATAATTTTGCTTTTATGGTCAAATTTTGTTTGTATACTATCAAATGACTTGCAATGGCAGCATTGCCAAGAGAGATACTTTTCTATGTAAACCTTTAAGTGAAATACACATCTTCCAAGCAAACTTAAAAAGGATTATATATTTACCAGAAGAAATTGGGCAACAAGCAAAAATCAACAGACAACACACACACACATACACACAAATTTCGAAAAATCATATCAGAAAAAAAATTAATAATAACAAAGACTATTTGAAGCATAACAAGCAAAAGGGTTCAAGCAACAAACCTTGGTTCATTAATGTGGAAATTCTTCTCATCAATTTTTAGAGGTGACCCAAAAGTTTTGCTAGATAGTCCTGCATTAGGAAAAGCATTTCACATATAATTACTTCGTATGCACACACATATACATACGTACATGACACACGCACAATAGCTCAACAAATAGATAAATAAAAAACTCTTACTGCAGAATTTAAACATATTAACACCTTCTAAACTCTCGAGCATGAGTCACTGAATAACCCGACTGAGTCAACTCAAGCCGAGACAAGATTTAACTGAAATTAAGGGTTAAAGAACTCAATAAACCATACATAACATCAAATTAAGCTAAAATATAAATTGGGTCGATCCCTAAAAAGATTGGCAATGAAGTTTCATGAATCAAAACGAACAAGATTGTGATTACCAATTGTTGAAGAATCACCATAAGAACTTGGCAATGCAGAAACTATCGACCTGTTGGAGTTCCTAATTACCCATCGCGCCGTCATCGACTGCAAGCTTACGTCCCGTCGCGCCATCGTCCACTTCAAGCTTCCGTCATCATTGGTGTGGTTGTACAGCTACCACTATGTCGTTTCAGAGAAAGAGACAGAGGGAGAGAAGGAGAATGTCATTTGAGAGAGATTCACAGATTAGGTTTTGTCATTTTGAGGGAAATTAGGGATTAAGAGAAGGAGAATGTCGTTTGAGAGAGATTCATAGATTGGGTTTTGTCATTTTGAGATAAATTAGGAAATTAGGGATTTTGCTTTGAAAGAGGTTTGGTTTTACAAAGAGTAGATAGAGATGGTCGATTAGAAGAAGGATTAGATAGGGGTTTTTAAATTTAACAAGGGCAATATTGTCTTTTAACAACCCCAAAAGAGTTAGTGTTGCAAGTTTTTCAAAAATGGGTTAGATTTCAACAGCAGCCTTCCAAAAGGGTTAGTGTTCAATAAAACCCTATATGAAAATTAGAACGCACCTTCCACTCAAATGTTCCTTCATGACAACTTTAGAATTTTAATAAAATTTATTAATCAAAAAAATGAATTAATTATAAAATCTAGAATTATATTTCACCCCACTAACTTTATGCTACAGCGCGTGGAATAAAATCCCAATCCCATCTATAATTTTTAACGAATAACGCGTTGACTGATAGGTCTATACATCTTTGATGGGTAGCTAGTATTAGGTGGTGACTTTAAAGAGTATTTTAAACTAAAATAAAAATGAAAAAGCTTTCTTCCACTAAATGACAACTTTTAAGGTTTCAGATCATGGTAATAGGATTTGTAAACGAGCAAGCTGTCAAGTCTGCTTTAACAATTTGTTTTCCTTGTCGTGTTGGATTTGCTTTTTATTTTGGTGGAAATGGATGGAAATGTCTCTTTCTATGTTTGAAAGAGCAAAAATGTTCTGACTTTGTTTTTCTTACAAAAATTTCTCTCACACTTGCGAAGAATGTGAAACGAAATATCTCTTTTCTTTCCTTTTGAATTCAGAGGAGAGCTTCTTTTGCTTGAATTCTATATATACTCACAAACGAAAGAGGTCAGTGATCAGATTGAAGAATTATGCTTCTACAGTTGTTGTTTCAGATAACCTTCCTCTCTTTGCTAATAAATGTATTAGCAAAAATATCACTATCCATATCAAAACCAAATTGCCCATCAAGTTGTGGACATGTATCCATTCCATTTCCATTTGGAATCGGATCCAATTGTTACTTGAACGATTCCTTTGCAGTTGATTGCAAGTCTGATCATCACAAGCCATTTCTCAGAAGCATCAACTTGGAAGTGCTTAATATTACACTATCAGATTTCACAATTCTAGTGAATCATCCGGTATTAAATTCTTGTCTCAGCAATGAATCTACACGTTTGGAAAATACACCATTTTTATTCTCAGATAGAAACAGGTTCGTTAGCGTGGCATGCGACTACTTTGCGATTATGTCCTCCAACAATTCGTCTCTTTGCGGATGCTTGTCAATCTGTGATGGATCACAAACTTTTGAAATGGGAAATTGCTTTGGAGTTAAATGTTGTCAGACAACAATTCCAACGCAATTGAAGAGTTATAAGGCATCTTATAACATCTTGAATAATAATTCTCAAGGAGAGAACCAGCAGAAATGCAAATATGCATTTTTGGTGGATCGTGATCTATTTTCCACATCCATGTCTGCTGAGAATGTTGCAAATATCAAACAAGTCCCAGTTCTACTGAATTGGAATATACAAGAGTCCTCGTTCGATCTCGATGAGAAGAATAAATCTCATGATTATCAATCATCAACAAATTGTAAAGCTTTTAAGGATGGATCTGTTCATTGTCTTTGCATTGAAGGTTATGGAGGAAATCCCTATCTTCCAGATGGTTGTCAAGGTAAAAATTCTTCCCACATCTGTTTAATAATTTAGATTTTATGATTTTCTTTTTCAGCTATTTAAATCTGTCATCCTAACTATTCCGAGACCCTGGGCGAAATCTAAAAAATGGGTGGGTGTAAAAGAAATAAAGAATATATAGGTAATAGTTGATAGTAAAGTATGAAACTTTAAAAAATTGGGCATTGTACTAAATTAAAACAAATTGGGCCAGGTTCTTTTTTTTTTGGTATTGTTTGAGTTTTTTTTTTTTTTTTGAACTTGGACCAAAACTATAGTTGGGATCCCTAGGCATGACGGGGGGGTGGAGAAGAGACCGCCCCTGTTTCAATCCCGTAGCGTAAATATTAATGTTTGGTCTAAACTAACTGTTTATTGTAAGATTTTGGGCTAAACGATTACTAATTGAACATTAAAGCAAATTTGGTACCCTATTAGACTTTTTAATGGATGAATTAATTTATTTATTTCTTTCATATTTTTTGTTTATAAAACATTAGCAGTTCGAATTACAATATTTTTTTCCTTTGTATTTAAGCCTAATCAAATGTTTTCAACAACATAATTCAGAAATATAAATATGCTTTTAATCACAACATATTACAATTTACACATAATTGATTCATATAATTTTGTTAAACATAATGCATACGTGTTACATCTGAATTCTATTGTATTTTTTGTACATTTCAGATGTTGACGAATGTACTACGAAAAACATCACGTGCGAACCAAACATGATATGCAAAAACACTATAGGCAGCTACAGTTGCTACCATCCTGGTGGATCTTCATCTTCCAAGGTTTATATTATTATTTTAGGTATATATCCCTTTTTCCACTTTATAAGTTCAGCATATATTAATGGATCTTATTCTGTTTTGAATTGCTTTGTTGCTCTCTTGAAGTGGAAAGAATTGCTGGTGTTCATGATATTTTCTTTAAAAATTTTGTAACAGACTTACCAATTTTGATTCAAATTAATATAGGCATCAGCGCAGGCCTTGGAAGTTTGTTTCTACTTATTGGGGCATGGTGGCTGCGGACTATAGTACAGAAAAGAAAGGAGATCAAACTCAAAGAGAAGTTTTTCAAAAGGAACGGTGGTTTGCTTTTACAACAACAGCTAACTTCATCTGAGGCTAGTCGCGATCGATGCGGATTGTTTAGTTCCAGGGAATTAGATCAAGCCACTGAACATTTTAATGTGAACAGGATACTTGGACAGGGAGGTCAAGGTACTGTTTACAAAGGTATGTTGACGGATGGAAGAATCATTGCAGTGAAGAAGTCCAAAGTGGTTGATGAAGGCAAGCTTGAAGAATTCATTAACGAGGTGGTCGTTCTTTCACAAATTAACCACAGGAATGTGGTTAAGCTATTGGGTTGTTGTTTAGAGACTGAGGTTCCGTTATTAGTTTATGAATACATTCCTAATGGAACCCTTTCCCGGTATCTTCATAGTCAAAATGAAGAGTTTCTGCTCTCATGGGATATGCGCCTACGAATTGCCATAGAAATTGCAGGAGCCCTTTCTTATTTGCACTCAGCAGCTTCCTTTCCCATTTATCATCGAGACATCAAATCTTTGAATATACTATTAGATGATAAATACAGAGCAAAGATAGCAGACTTTGGAACTTCAAAATCAATTGCCAATATTGATCAAACTCATGTGACCACAAAAGTACAAGGGACCTTTGGATACTTAGATCCTGAGTACTTCCAGTCAAATCATTTCACTGATAAAAGTGATGTCTACAGCTTTGGAGTAGTACTTGTCGAGCTTTTAACAGGACAAAAACCAACATCTATAACAAGGATACAAGATGGTCTGAGTTTGATTACAAATTTCATTGATTCTATGGAGGAGAACAGTCTGAATGAGATTCTTGACAATCAAGTATTAAGTTCTGGAAAGAAAGAAGAGATCATGGCAATTGCAAACATTGCAAAAAGGTGTTTAAACTTAAAAGGGAGGCAAAGACCTACAATGAAAGAAATTGCAATGGAGTTGGAGGGAATTCGAGCACCACAAAAAGACAGTAATGTCCAGAAAAACTACGAAGAGATCGAGTATATGAGAAGTGAAATAATTGAGGCTTGGGATGTCATTTCTACTTCAACAGGTTCTACTTTTGAAAACCTTTCACCATCAGGAAATGGCCGACCATTATTAACAAAATAGGATATATATCAGTGTGATAAAACAGAAGTATATTTTATTTCATGGAGCTAGAGACAATTAAAAGTTGTGTTAGTATTCAGAAACTACGTATGTTCAATTTCAGATTATGAGATTTTATTTTATTTTTAGTCATTCAAACAACATTATAATTTTCTCCCTTTTTTTTCAAACAACATTAAAGTGATGCCACACAAGTAGGGATGACAATTTCATCCGAACCGGCGGGCAGCCAACAGAACCCGGCCGAACCATTTGGGTTGTGTTCAGATTTTGCTATTCAGGTCGTGAGTTCAGTCAAAAAAGTGAACCCGATTATTTTAGAAACATCAACATCGTTTTGATCGAGCAAATTAGAATTCTAAGCTAAAAACAATGTCGTTTTGCTATTCGGGATCTGATCAGTCTAATTCTACGCTTATATTTCGCCCGTTTTTCCTATATATATGCTTATTTCTTGTGTCCTTTTGGTGGGTTGATATGTTTGTTAAGCCTTTGTAGGTCTCTTTCCATAGAAGTATTGATCGGATCTTATTTCGGAGAAGATGGAGTCAGAAGATGAAGAAAAAGGCTAAAAATGCCAATTACCGCGGCATAGGCCGCTCATCAGGCAAGTGCACCATCAGCGGCACGCTAGGCGGTCGAGAAGAGCTGATTTACTGCGGCCCATGCCGCTCAGTAGGCAAGTGCCTCTCAAGCGGCCTATCCAGCAAGCCAGATCAGATTGTTGCCGTTTGGATTTCCGCTGCCTATGCAAATGTCCACACAACGGCACTGGCAGCGGTAATCCACTTTCCTCGTTTTCTCAGGACAGGGCAGAAGACCTAAATGAAAAAGATATTTAAGGGGCCGATTCTTAGAAATAAAAGGACAGACAGAAAACACACCACTCTCGGATATTCATTCTTTCATTCTTTCATTCAATTCCATCCATCATTGGAGGATTCTTGGAAGCAAGAAGACGACGGAGAATTCAAGACAATAGCATCTCACCATAATGGGTTTTCTCTTTATCTCTTTTATGTTTTTGTTCTCTCCATTGATGTGTAACTAAACCTCTAACTAGGGGATTGATGTAACCGATTTTGGATAACTCTATGTGAACAATTAGTCTACCTTTTGTTAATCAATTGGGTTTCGTTTTGTTTATTGAATTAATTGCTCTATTCTACTTTCTCTAATTATGTTGTGACCGCAAGTGATTTGAGTTTTGTAGCTTAGTTTATCTATGAGATTAGGGTTTAGATGTGGATGACCGTTCCATTTAAATCTGAATCAAAAACTTAATAAACAAGAAAATTGATATATGCATGACCGTGCTATATTAATTTGGCTAAGAGTTTTGTGTAATATATGGGTTTTGACAATTGCTCATTACATGACCGTGTGTGAGTAATAGGAAGAACCCTAGATCATTATTCCGTATTCGTTGCATGACCGTGTGCGAGTATTGGAAAGGATCTTTGAACCTAATTGAATTATCTTGAAAACAAGTCCGTAAACTAGATTGAAGTGTTTAACGAGACTGATTGTGAGCATTGAGTGTCTAAGAAAGGTGCATCGATTCCCTAGTATTTCTCTCCCTATATTCATCCCTTGTGTGTGATCTTTGATTTGATTTGATTCGATTTTAGTCTTTAGTTCAAGTAGTCATAATTTAGGTTAATTTTAGAATTAAACAAATTTCCAAAGCAAAGCATTATGCAATTTAGTTTTTCGCATTTAGAGTAACCTTGCTAGATTAATTGGCATTCGACAGATAGAATCACCGATCCCAGTGAACGAACTTTCTAAGCAAATTGAACACAGATTTTACTGCATCAGTTTTGGCGCCGCTACCGGGGATTGGTATAGATTCTATTAGTTGAATCTAGTTAGTTTAAGTTAGGTAGTGTGTGTCATTAGATTTTATTTTAGTTTTAGTTTTTCTTTTGTTTTATCTTACTTCGTGGTAATTGTGTTTTTGGTGTTTCAGGTTTTACAGGTGTATGAACGGACGTCGTTCGATTGGAGGTATTCTGATCCCTGCTAACGACGAGATTGACCGAGTAGGCCGGGTTGCTAGACAGTTTGAAGAGTTAGATCCTTTAGTTGAGGAAATGGATGATCGAGGTGAGCAACGTGACCGGGTTATTCAAGCTGAAAGAGAGGTTCATGATGAACAAGGTGTTCGAAATAGACAGGAACTTCGAGACAGTCCACCGGGTTCTCCAAGACGTGCACTAGAAGATGATATCAGAATAATGAGAGAGTCAGGACAACCTATGTTGGGAAACCAACCTCAGCCAATTGTGTTAGATGTCGTAGCCAGGAGTTATGAGTTGAGGAGTATGCATTTAAATATGCTGCCATCTTTTCATGGTTTGGCAACAGAAGACTGCCTCCAGTTTATGAAGGACTATCAAGCTACCGTAGAGCAATTCCCAATAGGCCGATTGATAGAAGAGCAGTTAAGGATAAGGTGTTTTCAGTATTGCTTGAAGGACAAGGGCATCAAGTGGTACAATTCAGTAAGGGCAGGATCTTTGACATCATGGGTTGACGTGTGCACTGCATTTTTCAACAGATTTTTCCCTGCTTCAAAAGCAAAAGAAGTCCGGATCAAGATAGCTAGTTTCAGTGAAGAAGATGGTGAGTCGTTCCATGAAGCATGGTTGCGATATAAGGAGCTGTTAGATCAAATTCCCCCTCACATGGTGACAGAAAAGTACAAAGTCCGCACTTTTTATGATGGATTGACGCCTTTCACACAAGCCATTGTTGACAACGCTTGTGGGGGTATCATCACCAGGAAATCTGCTTTAGAGATTACTGAGATCTATGAAACTTTGGCTTTAAACTCCCAACATAGAAGTTCAACTGTCAGAAAGGGAGGAAAGTATGAGGTCAACCAGACAACTGGGGTGGAAATTCAGATGGCAAATCTAGCTAAGCAAGTACAAGCTATGATGGCCCAGAACTCGAATAGGACTCAACAGCAGTTAGGGGTGAACTCAGTGCAAGATGGAGACGGGATACCATTTGAGACAGAGGAGGTTCAAGCCTTCAATTACCAAAGAGGGAGAAACGATCCTTACTCGAACACCTACAATCCTGGATGGCGTAACCACTCAAATTTATCTTATTCTGACCCTAACACTGCTCTAAATGGTCATCAGCTCATTCAACAGAACACTCAAGGAACAAATCAAGGAGGGTACAACAGAGGCAATTACCAAGGCCAAGGTTCCAATAGTCAATCTCAACAATGGAACAATGCTACAAATAGAGACGGTACCACCTATCAGCCGAAGAAGAGATCCTTAGAGGATATTGTGACATCCCTTGCTGAGAATACAGAGCGCTTCTCACATGATACAGAACAGAGATTTAACAATGTTGAGTCATCCATTAAAAATTTAGAAACATAGATGGGGCAAATAGTCGACGCATTTTGCAAGAATGAACCAGGAAGGTTTCCTAGTCAATCAGAACAAGCCAAGGCATTGACTGTGTTGAGAAGTGGGCGAGTGTTAGACACTGAAGTTGTTAGAGGGTGAAAGAAAGAGGACACCAGGGGATCAGAAGAGGTGAGTGAGAAGGAGGCTAGAGCAGAAGAAGAAGAGGTAGTGGTAGAGTCAACACCCAAGAATACCTCAATTTTACACAAGTCATCAGACCCTTACATTCCACCCCCTCCATATGTTCCACCAATTCCTTTTCCTGAGAGACTTAAAAGGGACAAGCTAAGTAAGGCATTCAAAGAGATTTTTGATGTCCTTTCCAAGGTACATGTGAACTTACCTTTACTCGAGATGATAGAAAAGATGCCCTCATATGCAAAAAATTTCAAGAGCCTTCACACCAACAGGCAGAAGTTTGGACCGAATCATCAGGAATATATAGCAAGCAGTGCTAGTGCAGTTTTGCAAAAGGAACTCCCTCCCAAACTGAAAGATCCAGGCAGTTTCTGTATCAATATCACAGTTGGAGGTACCCAGCTTGAAAGAGCAATGCTAGATTTAGGTGCCAGTATTAATTTGATGCCTTATTCCATTTACAAGCAGTTAGGGTTGAATGGGTTGAATGAGTTGAAGCCTACAACAATGTCACTTCTGTTAGCAGATGGTTCAGTAAGATATCCGAGAGGGAATGTTGAAGATGTACTGGTCTAAGTTGGGAAACTTATTATTCCAGTAGATTTCATAGTATTAAACATGGAGGACGTGAGTAAAGAGACTAACATGAGACCTGTTCTTCTGGGTAAACCGTTCATGGCCACAGCAAAGACATTTATTGATGTGCAGAATGGAAAACTTTCAATGACAGTGTTAGATGAGACAGTGGAGTTCAAACTGTTTGAAGCATCGTCATACCCCACTGGAGCTGATGATTGTTCATTCATCGAGGTTTTAGACCCTGGGGTTGATGGAATATTCAAGGATGAGGATTTGGCGGATTAGGATTGGGATGATCAAGACGACAAGACTAAAGATAGTTCTGAACTAGCTGAAGAAGAAGTTAAAGACTTCCAAGTTTCAACTGTCAATTTTGCCAATGATCCACCACCAAAGTTGGAACTCAAGGAGTTACCAACAACTCTGAAGTATGTGTATCTAGGTGAGAATGAGACATACCCGGTAATTGTTGCTTAAGAATTGCAGAGTAATGAGGAAGAAAGGCTCATCGGGGTTCTACAGAAACACAAGTCAGCTATAGGATGGTCAATTGAAGATATCAAGGGAATCAGTCCAACAATTTGCATGCACAAGATATTTCTCGAAGAAGAGTCTAGACCATCAAGAGAGGCCCAGAGGAGATTAAATCCGATAATGAAAGAGGTAGTGAAGAAAGAGGTCCTGAAACTTCTACAAGTGGGGATAATTTATCCCATATCAGACAGTAAGTGGGTCAGCCCGATTCACGTGGTTCCTAAGAAATCAGGTATTACCGTGGTTCACAATAAGCAGAATAAGTTGGTTCCACATAGGCTTCAGACAGGATGGAAGGTGTGTATCGACTACAGGAAGCTGAACACTGCTATCAGAAAAGACCACTTTCCTCTTCCGCTCATAGATCAGATGCTTGAGCGATTGGCAGGGCACAGTCATTATTGTTTCCTCAACGGGTACTCAGGTTACAATCAGATTGCTATCGCACCGGAAGATCAAGAAAAAACTACTTTCACTTATCCATTTGGGACGTTTGCATATAGAAGAATGCCATTTGGTCTCTGCAATGCTCCGGGCACCTTTCAGAGGTGTATGATATCAATACTTTCAGATATGTTGGAGGAAATCATTGAGGTATTCATGGATGACTTCTCGGTGTTTGGGGATTCATTTGATTTGTGTTTGCACAACCTTACCATGGTCCTTCAGAGATGCGAAGAGAACAACTTGGTGTTGAACTGGGAAAAGTGCCATTTCATGGTACAACAAGGGATAGTTCTCAGACATGTGATTTCAAGAAGAGGAATTGAAGTGGACAAAGCCAAGGTAGAGGTGATCAGTAGTTTACAGCCTCCAAAATCTGTGAAGGATGTGAGGTCGTTTCTTGGGCACGCAGGTTTTTACAAAAGATTTATAAAGGACTTTTCGAAGATAACGAGGCCCTTGTGCTTGCTCCTACAAAAGGAAATTGATTTTGAGGCCAGTGAGGAATGCATGGTAGCTTTTAACACTTTGAAGAGTGCATTGACCACCGCACCAGTAATAATTCCACCTAATTGGGAATTGCCCTTTGAATTAATGTGTGACGCTTCGGATTATGCCATCGGAGCAGTTTTGGGGCAGCGGGTAGATAAGGTTCCGCACGTGATATACTATGCTTCTCGAACCTTAAATGACGCCCAATTGAACTACTCAACAACTGAGAAGGAGCTTCTAGCAGTAGTTTTTGCATTGGAGAAATTCTGGACGTACTTGGTGGGCGCCAAAGTCATTGTATATTCAGACCATACAGCCCTTTGTTATCTTCTTCAGAAAAAGGATGCCAAGCCTAGATTGATTCGGTGGATCCTCCTACTACAAGAATTTGACTTGGAGATACGAGACAAGAAAGGTAGTGAGAACGTGGTTGCTGATCATCTAAGCAGGTTAGTACAGGAAAATCCAGATGAGGTAGACAAATTGCCATTGCATGAGAAGTTTTCGGATGAAAAATTATTGGCTGTGAAAGATAGTGAACCATGGTATGCTGATCTGGTTAACTATTTGGTAAGTGGGGTAGTCCTAGAGGAATTGAACTCACATGGAAGAAAAAGGTTCATTACAAAAGCAAAAAAATACTTTTGGGATCACCCTTATTTGTACACTCATGGTCCCGATTCTGTTATAAGAAGATGTGTTTCGGAATCAGAGCATAGAGACGTTCTGAAATTTTGTCACGAGCTACAATGTGGAGGACATTTTGGTGCAAGAAAGACAGCCTTGAAAGTGTTGCAATCTGGATTCTTCTGGGAATCGTTACATAAAGATGCAGTTAGGTTTTGTTTGGCATACGACAGATGCCAACGTACGGGGAGCATAAGTAAGCGAGATGAGATGCCCTTATGTGGGAATTTAGTGATAGAGCTTTTTGATGTATGGGGCATAGATTTCATAGAACCATTCCCACCTTCTTGCGGTTATAGTTACATCTTGGTAGCGGTTGATTATGTGTCAAAATGGGTGGAAGCTAAAGCCACAAGGAATAATGACAGTCAAACTGTGGTGAAATTTGTGAGGGAGACGATATTTGCAAGATTCGGGACCCCTATAGCCATTATTAGCGATGGAGGTACGCATTTTTGCAACAGATCCTTTGCTGCACTTTTGAAGAAATATGGTGTAAGGCATAAGGTTGCTACACCATACCACCCACAGACTTCAGGACAAGCTGAGGTCAGCAACAGACAAATAAAGAGTATCCTAGAGAAGACTGTTAATTCAACTCGAAAGGATTGGGCTTTGAAGTTAGATGATGCATTGTGGGCCTACAGGACAGCTTTCAAGACGCCTATTGGGATGAGTCCATATAGGTTGGTCTTTGGGAAGGCGTGTCACCTTCCAGTAGAACTTGAGCATAGGGCCTTATGAGCAGTCAGAAAGTTAAACTTTAATTATGACAAGGCCGGTGAGGAGAGGAAATTACAGCTGTGTGAACTCGAAGAATTTTGCTTAGAGGCATATGAGAGTGCAAAAATGTACAAGGAAAAGACTAAGTTGATACATGACAAGATGATAGTGCATAAAGACCTTCGTCCCGGTATGCAAGTGCTGGTGTTCAACTCCCGGTTGAAGCTGTTTCCTGGTAAATTGAGGTCCAGGTGGTTTGGACCATTTGTGGTAACTCATATTTTTCCCCACGGAGCTGTAGAAGTGCAGAACGAGAAGAATGGCGACAAGTTCAAAGTCAATGGGCATAGGGTAAAACCTTACATTATGGAGCTTGGCGAGGTCATTCAAATGGAGGATGTTGAGCTTACTAAGCCGTAGTGCTCTCACACGTCTTGCCTAGACGCTAAATAAAGCGTTTGGTGGGAGGCAACCCACCCAAGTAACATTTTTCTATTTTGTTTATTTTTCTTTAGATTAATTTGAGTCAGTAATTAGTGTGAGTCGTATGCTTAGTGCAGGGTATTATTCAATCCAGGTTTGAAGGAATCGAAAATTCTAGTTATGTTGAGCTGTGTGCAGATATGCTTTATGTGTGCTTGTTTGTCTTGGTCAGAATCAGGTTCGGGCTACAAATTTGGGAATTACCGCTGTATGTACCGCTCAAGATACACATACACAAGCTGCGGTACGAGCAACTTCATCATTCTAGAATGGCTCGCAGCCTAGACCGTTTAAGAGGACCATGCATATCCAGCGAAGCATGAAGACCTGATGCAATTGGAGTTTAACGCGGCATATACCGCTCAAGGGGCACAGTGTCCGCATGGTGGACATAATTTGACAACAACACTGGATGGCTCGCTGGAGATGCCGCTCATGCTACAGGTACCTGGACAGCGATAGCTTAAATAAAACGGTGCGTTTGGCTGCAGCAGGTACGCTTAATTTTGCATCACTGCTGGTCAGACCGCTGCACATGCAACGTGTCTCGACCGCGGTAGGGTAAAAAATTGCACTCTTCGTTTATAAATGACGCGCAGCTCTGGTGGGTCTCATTTGTCCCACAACTGCTGCGTTGTCTCCTGTTTCTTTTCCCTCCAAACGTTTTTCTTTTCTTCTCCATATTCCTCCAAGGTTTCCCCTATCCTCGTTCAACAACAAGGTATGAATTCTCTCCTCTCTTCTATCTTGTTTCTATGGCATTATTTTATGAAGCTTGGGTTATTTATTGTGCTATAAAGAGATATAGAGTTTTAGTGCTCGAATTCGGATTCCAAGTTTTATTGACCAATGGGCTTTGTTCATATTGAGTTATTTAGCATGATTAAGCTTATTATGGTGTGTTTCACTTAGTATTTAGGGAATTCCAAAATTCTTTGTTCTTAGGAGATTTTGAATGTTTTGCTTGAATAATGGTTGCCATGATTGAATTGAATTGAATGATAGGTTGTGTTTAAATGGACTTGCTTTGTTGATAATTTAGTGGTGCATGTAATTATTTGACTTATATGGCATTGATAAGCATATTTGGAGCTGAATTTTGAAACGAAGTGCTGCCGAATTTTTGGTGGAGGTATGATGTGTTAATTTTGGCATGTTTTGTCTGCAGATGGCAAGGACTAGCACAGGGAAACGTCCTCGGGTCAGTACGCCCGATAAGAGGAAACAGAAGGCATTACTGAAACAAGCACAACACAAGGACTTTAAAAGTCGATTTAGAAATTTCCTCAGGTGACCTTGGATTATTGAGAGGGGAATTGACGTTGAGAGTTTGGTACAGACACCTGTTCCAAAGATGGTTGCAGACCACAGATGGGGTGGATATGTTGCACGTCCACCAAGGCCGAACAAGGGGATTGTGGCGGAATATTATGCTAGTGCTGTACCAGAGAGACTTTTAGTTGGGGGCCCAGTTTTAGTGCAGGGTGTTGAGGTCCATATAACTCCGGAGGCCATTAATCAGTACTTTGACGCTCCAGAGGTGGTTATCAGCAACGGTCGAGGAATAGAATATATTACGAATCTTGACCCTTATCGAGGGAGAGTGGCTGCAAGCCTTAGGATGGATGGACAGGAGAAATGGGGTACATTAGTGAAGCTATACCAGCGTGACACGTATGCCGATGTTGCCTTTTGGAACCTTTTCTTGATATACTCACTGATGCCATCCCAGCACCGTACATAGATCTTTTATGACCAGGCCCGTGTGTTGCTCCATTTAAGGACAGGTGGCCCTATCAATATTGGACGGGTGATTTCAGTGCCATTCATGACGCTAGTGAGCACGATGACCAGTCCATGGTATTTCCGTGTTTGATCACTGCTTTCTGCAGACAGGCAGGAATTGATGTGAGTGCAGGGTTAGAGAATCATGACCCGAGTTTGATGAACTTGACAAACTAGAACCAACAGTTAGTTCTTTGGGGCCTTCCTCCTCTTGGCAATTATGGGGAGAGAAGACGTCACCGGCAGCAGCACTTTTACAAGACCAGCCTATAGAGGCACCTGATGCCGCTCAGCTAGGTGGAGCTCAGCCAGGAGGTGATCCATTTAGCACTCTTTTGCAGGCTATGCAGGCTCATATGGATTTACGCTTCGGGTAGTTAGAGGGACGGTTGGAGACTCGTTTTGACACTATCGAGACGAACATAGAGGAGCTGCGCGGGATGATGACTAGCCGGTTTTCTGTGGCTAGTGGGAGTGGAGCGCCGTTTCAGACTCCTATTCCTGACCAGGATCCTTTTACAGCTGGTGGATCAGGTCTCGAGCAGCAGAACTTTGACCAGCGGACCCCGATCTTGCACTTTGATGATGATGAGGAGCCGATGTAGGATGACCCGATAGACTCTGATAAGGGGACTGAGATCTTACAGCTATCAGATGCAGATAAAGGAGATTAGCAGGCTATGGATTTTCTTTTTGAACTTTTTTTTGCTTTTGTTTTTCTTGTCTTTCACTGCCTGTCTTTTCTTGATTGTCAACATTAGGGACAATGTCGAGTTTAGGTTTGGGGGTGTGTCGTTGTTTTGAATCTTGAGTCAACTTTTCAGTGTTTTAGAGTCTGTAGTTCCTGCATTAATCTTGATGAGATGTTTTGGTATGTGCCTTTGAAATGATATGCTTAAATCACTGGGTTTAAACTAGCATCTTGCCACTTAGAGTATTACATTGCATTTTTCATAACTTATGACATGCTCTTGATGTGATAGTAGATAGGATGCCTAGTGGTTTGTCATGATTAATAATGGAGACTACCATGTGAGTTCATTAAGCCAAAGTGCATACATAAATGACATATGAAACAAATTATAGCACGGTGTGTATAAAACTATCTAGAGGGGGGTGAATAGATTTTACGCTTTTTACCCAATTTTTCGTGTTAGTCAAAATTACGAAAATGCCCTCAAGATAATATAAACAAGCAAGTGTAATATGGTGCGGAAATTAAAACAACACTTGGTTTTTACGTGGAAACCCTCACGGGAAAAACCACGGGCTATGTAAGTAAGCCACACTCGAACCTCGAATCCACTAAATGTGCAAACGATTACAACCTAATCCCGGAAGTAATCACACACCTACCTAATCCCGGTATGAGTGAACCTAGTCCAATTTGCTTGCGTTCTAAGCAACCTAATCCCGGATGCTACACACAAGACTTACTTTCTCTATGAAGAGAATACAACCCTAAGTGAATATATGTAAATATCCAAAATGCAACATAGAGCAAGGGAAACCCTATATGCTTATCTAAGATGATTAATATGCAATTAAGAACAATCCTAGATATCAAAACTAAATGACATGTCAATTAGTTTAGCTAATCAATATTAAGCACAAAACCTAATGCTAGCACAATACAACTTCTCAAACATACATCATACTCATCTCAATATTGTATCCAAAGCATACAAAATAACAAACAAGTAATTAATTGAGATTGCTAGATAAGATAAACACAAAACATGTAAGATATTAGTGAAAAGCTTACCAAGCAAAGTATGATGAAGATTCCATGCAAGATGACATCTAGATGATCATGGATGATGCTAGATGATGATTGATGATCATGAAAAAGTGTTTGAGTAATCTAAAAATGAGTTCTTTGGAATTTTTCTTCTCTTTGAAAAATATCCTAAGTATAGAATCTGAATATGAACTCTTGTAATTGACCTAAAGTCAAAGAGGCATATATATAGGAGGCCAAAACAAAGTGTGGTCGTTTTGATAAGTTTGCCTCAAAATTGCCTTGGGCGCTGTACGTAGAGCGCCTCTTGTACAGCGCCTGTACAGCGCCCCAACTCTGTTCTCACGGGAAAACAGAGTGGCGCTGTACGTAGAGTGCTTTGTACAGCGCCTTGTACAGCGCCTGTACAGCGACCGAATTAAATCGATCAGGTCTGAACAGCGCTCAATGGGCGCTGTTCGTACAGCGCTTTTGGGAGCGCCCAATGCAAAAATGCAATCCTAAGACTAAGCATGACAATGCAATTGGATAAGCAAGATGCAATCAAACTAACATGCAAGAAGAGATGTTAATAAGCATTAAGGCACACAAATAAGACACACAACAACAAGGATTAAACATATGCATGAGTTGTGAGTGTTTGCAACTATCTCTTCAAGACAAGTAAGCACTTAGAGAAATATACCTTCGGTGCTTATCAACACGTGGTCTTCGAAAGGGCTTCGAACAATAAACTCGATACCTAGGCTACCCTTACAAGGAACCCCAATATGTGGTTTGTCCACGAAATAAGCCAATCAACAAATGGGAACCTTACAGACATATATGAGGGATTATTTTGTTTCTACTCTTTAAACACTCAGTAGGTTCTTAGCATTAGATTTGATCTCTATAGGTTGAACATTGAGCATTATAGAGCATTCATCATAAAAGATTTCACATGTTATCTTTGATCTTGAGTAAGTCGAACCAGTGGAAGTGATTTTAGACTATGTGTGTGTGAACTACTTAAAAGGCCTGTAATATTTCCTACCCTTGTGTGTGTGCTCCATAGCCCTGTTTGAAGCCAAACACTAAATTGCCTTTTCTTTCTTCACAACATTTACTGTAACCCATGTAAGCCATATTATAGCCATACCTGTTAACTTGGGATCATGCTTTGAGATTATGAGGAAGGCTGAAGATTCGCATAAGAATTTGTGCGAAAGTGATATGAGTCAAATAAAGAATGAGCTGCATTCAATCCAAATGAAAGAGGAAAGGTTGTATAGTTAAATATATATATATATATATATATATTGCCACCAAAATGAATGGTGAGTTGCGTGTGCCAGAGGAAAGAACTTAAGGAACACAACAAGTCAAAGGATTTAAGTGTTGTATCTACTCTCGAAGGAGTTGGCAAAAGAGAATGGTAAATTAAGGGGACATTAATGAATGGTGAGTGGCATTATTCCATTTACAAAGGAAGTCAATGAAGACCTAAGAGCTTGCGCCAAGCCGTAAAGGTAACTAAAGGCTCTCACTGAATGATCCTAGGTTTTTAAACTCCTACATCCCATTCCTTTTTAACCTTTACCCAATAGCCCCATTACAACCGAATGAAAAGTTCATCTAGGGCCACTATATATATATATCTCTTCTTCTTCTTCCTAGCTTGTTTTTGTGAGCTCAAAAATAGATTGAAGTGATAGAAACTCAAACCCTCGAGAGATAAACTTCCAAGAACTCTTTTTTACTCACCTAAACCCATTTCCATATGCATCAAACATCGTCTAGCATCATCTAGCTTCATCTAGGATGTGTTCTTGCATGGGTCTTCTTCAACACACATGACTCGGTAAGTAGAACACCATTTTCATCCATTATTGTGTTCTTACTCAGTAAGAAATCTCTTTTATGACTTGTTTGCATTTAGATTAAGTTTTTAATATACAAGTTGAGATTTTTGTGTTGATTATTGAGTTGTTGTATTGTGATAGCTATTGCATCTAGGATTATTTTTATTTTGAATAGCTAAGTTATATATATATGACATGTAGGAACATGATATCTAGGATTGTTTGACATGCTCATCCATGATTAGATAAACTTAAATGTGTTGACCTAGCATTTATGCATATTATATTCACTTAAGTTGTGTTCTTTTCTTTGAGTGCTAAGCCTTGTGACTAAATGGTTTAGTGTACAAGCAAGTAGGTCTAGAATCACTATTAAAGGCCCGTTGGATAGAGTGGAAGGGTTAGTGACCAAGTATGGTTTGACTTGAGGTCAACCTAGGTTGTAAACTTTCATCCAAGTAGTGGATTTGAGGACCATGTGTAGCTAGCACAATAGCCCATGAGTTTTTGCCTAGTTGGAGGGTTTCTCACATAAATCAATCAACGTGCAATTTATTGTTTTCCACACTTAAATTTCGTTGATTGTATTTGTTTAATTTGGGTGAATTTTTTGAATATTGACTAATCAAGAAAAGTTGGTAATTAACTTGATTAAAACCTATTCACCCCCCCTCTAGGTATTTTAGACACACATTTATATAGTTTCAATTGGTATCAAAGCGGGTTCCTAAACTTAAATAAGAGATCCTTGCTTTTGGTGTCATGCATTTGTGTGTCTTTGATTGTTACATACGTTTGCATTCATCTTATTCATACACATAAACACTATGAGTGGGAACGATGGCGAAAACGAGGGAGCTTCAAGCACAAGACCCTCTTTGCTCACCATGGTGAACTATGCCTTATGGAAAGGCAAGATGGAGTTCTACGTGTGCCAAATACATGACCGAGCATGGATGGCTATAGAAGATGGCTACACTCCACCAACAATGAGATCCGAGGGTGAAGAGGATGTTCCCAAGCCAAAGTCTCAATGGAGCACTTAAGAGTTTGAGGCCTCCAAATGGAACAACAAGGCAATGCATGCCATTCTTTGCACCAAGGAAGACAACCAATACAAGTTGATCCAGACACTAGAATTGCAAATAAGGCTTGGGAGATTCTAGAGACGGCGTATAAAGGAACCGAGGTGGTCAAGGATTCCAAACTCCAAGTCCTCCAAACTCAATTTGAGACCATTATGATGGAGGAGGATGATTGCTTTAATGATTTCCAAGTGAAGTTGATAGACATAGTGAACTAAAGTCATCAACTTAGTGACCCTTACTCTGATAGAAGGGCCAAGCAAAAGATCACGATGTCACTTCCCAAAAGGTTCGAGTCTAAAGTGATGGCTTTAGAAGAAAATAGTGATTACAAGAATATAAAGCTAAGTGATGTGATTGGAAGGCTCCTAGCCTATGAGTCTAGGAAGGGTCCTACCTTCACACCTTCTAAGAAGCAAAAGGAGATAGCTTTGAAAGCCTCCAAGATTTAGAAGGAGGATGATGATTCGGATGAAGACATGGCCTTGATGGTAAAGAGGTTCAAGAAATTTATGAAGTTTGAAAAGAAAGGTTTTAGATCCAAAGGCCAAGACTTGAAGAAAAAGACTCCCTTCAAGAAGTTTAAACCAACTCAAGAAAAGAATACTAGGAATGGCATCCGATGTTTTAAGTGTGGTGGCATAGGACATATTTCTCCCGATTGTGGAAACTTGAAGAACAAGAAGAAGGGAAAGGCAATGGCTGTTATATGGAGTTAAAGTGATGACTCGAAAGAGGGAGAAGGATCTTCAAATGATGAAAATCATGTGGCAAACTTCATAGCCTTTGCATCCTCTCACAAGAGCAACAAAGAAGTGAATGATAAAGAGGAATAGAAACAAATAGAAGATGACTCAAGCAATGACAACTTCTCTTCTCACTCCACAAATAGAAAATGTGGAAAATATGGATCTTAAGGACTTCATTAATCACTTCTAAAGCTCTAGGCTAAAGAGTAAGAAGGAGATTCAAAGATTGAAGGTGGAAAACCTTAAGCTTTCAACTAAGGTGGCCTACTTGAGTTAGGAAGTTGTAAGATCCAAGGAGGTTGAAGTTAAGTTGAGAGAAGAGTGGCTAAAGCAAGGAATCTACTTGTTAATATGACCTTAAGTAAGGAGAAGCTCGATGGGATGATAAATGATACGAAGATTCCAAATGACAAGAGGGGTCTTGGCTTTGAAAATGACAATGAGATCTCCAACACAAGCAAGACCGTGTTTGTCAAGAGCATGAGTGTTAAAGAACCTTCACCTTCACAACATCCTAGAAAGAAGATTGATTTAGAAAAATGCTCAACAATTTCCCAAGTGAAGTTGGCACCAAAGAGCCAAGCCTAATCTCAACCAATAAGGGCTCCACAAGCAAACTTTCCTTAACCCAAGGTTTACCAAGTCAAAAGGCCAATCATGCAAGCTCAACCAAGGAAGCAATCTATTCCGGTTCAATAACAAAAATGGAGAGAACCACTTCAACACCCAAGACAACTTCAACGACATGGAAAAACTCCAGTGTATGCACAAGGACATGGTATGACTCCTTATTTTACCCATACATATCATTTTTGTGGTGTTAATGGTCACATTAGACCAAATTGCTTCAAATATATTAAAATGTGTAGAGTTGAAAGCATGATTGAGAGAAATAGGACTAGATGCAAGATGCATGTCCCTAGGAAATCTACCTTACTAACCTCAATGAAAATGCATAATTTGCAAGAGTTTTAAAATTAACTAGAATTTGTAACATAGGAAGCATACACCATTTTAAGTAGTTCCACGAAAAAAGTTGAGATAAAAGCGCATTGTCTAATGAAATATGCGCCTTGTAATTCTTAGGTCAAATTTCCCTTACATTCCACTATAAAAATGCATAATTTATTAAAGTTTTAAAATTACCTAGAATTTTTAACATAGGAAGAATACACCATTTAAAGTAGTTCCAAAGAAAAAATTGGGATGAAAGCTCATTATATAATTCAATATGTGCCGCATAATTTTTCGGTAAAATATAAAAATGCACAATCTGTAAAAGTATTACAATTACCTAGAAATTTTAACATATGAAGAATACACCATTTGAAGTGGTTCCAAGGAAAAAATTGGGAAAAAGCGCATTATGTAATGAAATATGTGCAACATAATTTTTGGGTCAAATTTCCCTTACTAACCTCAATGAAAATGCATAATTTGCAAAAGTTTTAAAATTACATAGAATTGGTAACATAGGAAGAATACACCATTTTAAGTAGTTCCATGGAAAAAATTGGAATAAAATCGCATTGTGTAATGAAATATGCGTCTTGTAATTTTTCAGTCAATTTTCCCTTATTGACCTCTAAAAATATGCATAATTTGCAAAAGTATTGAAATTACCTAGAATTTTTCACTTAGGATGAATACACCATTTTAAGTTGTTCCAGGGAAAAATTAACTTCAGATAAAAGCGCATTATGTAATAAAATATGTGCCACGCAATTTTTCGGTAAAATTTCCCTTACTTAACATCTATAAAAATGAATAATTTGCAAAAGTTTTAGAATTACCTAGAATTTTTAACATAGGAAGAATATAACATTTTAAGTAGTTCCATGGAAAAAGTTGGGATAAAAGCGCATTGTGTAATGAAATATGCACCTCGTAATTTTTTGTCTAATTTCCCTTATTAACCTCTTTAAAAATGCATAATTTGTAAAAAATTTAAAATTACCTTGAATTTTTAACATAAGAAGAATACACCATTTTAAGTAGTTCCAAGAAAAAAGTTGGATAAAAGCGCATTTTGTAATGAAATATGTGCCACGTAATTTTTCAGTCAAATTTCCATTACTCACCTCAACAAAAATGCATAATTTGCAAAACTTTTAAAATTACCTAGAATGGTGTAACATAGGAAGAATACACCATTTTAATAAATTCCAAGGAAACATTTTGGATAAAAGTGCATTATGTATTTCAATATGTGCCACGGAAATTTTCAGTCAAATTTCCCTTACTAACATCTATAATAATGCATAATTTATTAAAGTTTTAAAATAACCTAGAATTTTTAACATAGGAAGAATATACCATTTTAAGTAGTTCCATGGAAAAAATTGGGATAAAAGCGCATTATGTAGTGAAATATGTGCCACGTGATTTTTTGGTTAAATTTCCCTTACTTAACCTTTACAAAAATGCAATGCACTTGATGCAGAAGTCCCAACAGCAGTCTTAGCCACTTTTCTACCCACAGTCTCTTTAGGTGGCCTTCTCTTTGAGCCTTGGGGAGGCACCACAGTTTACCCCGCCTGAGGTTGAACTTCAGGAACCGGGGCGGTGTTGGGACCGGAGGCGATATTGGGATCAGGGACATATGTGTGCTCCACCAGATCCTGCTCGGGATGAGCAGGTCCCCGAGCGATATTCTCAACATCCTCTATCTAGCTAAGTTTATCCAAGGCTTTAGCCTTCTCAGCACAATCTCCGGCACTGATATCAATATCGTACACTGTAAAGAAAAACCAGGTGAGTGTCAGGAGAATAGAAACTAGTAATGAAAACAAGTGATAAAAGTAAAACAAGGACTTACAATGCCTCCGAAGTCCAGAGATAGCCGGGAAAAGGCCCAACTCCATCAGTTCCCTCTCCACCAATAATGAATGGCGGTCTCTGTCCTCCCACGATTGAGTGGCCGCCATAACAACCTGAACGGTCTCCCTTTTTGACATACCAAAGGGAGACCGATTCCAAATCTCCAGATTAAAGAAGTGTCTCGGGACACTGTTCTTAGAAAAATTGTGCCTGATGTCAACAAGCACATTCTGACCCCACTTACCGGAGTGAAATTTCCCTTAAGTAGTAGTAAAATATACCTAGAGGGGGGGTGAATAGGTATAGGCTCCAAATTCTTCCAATATTAAAAATAATGCGGAATAGATCAAAGAAAATGCACACTTGATTATATTTGACAAATTAATTGATTTCACTTATACAAGAGTTAATCAATTTACAAGATATGCAATCAATGAAAGATATGGAAGATGAAGAAAAGTAAAAACAAAAAATGAACACAAGTATTTTTTACGTGGTAAAACCTCACAGAGGAAACATCCACGGGTTGATACCACAACCACCGGCGAAGCAATCCACTATGTGAAAAAGGACTTACATACTCAAGCTATCAACTCATGATATCCGCTCAAGCTATCAACTCCTAATCTACCCTCGGGCTAGTGAATCACAAAGCCTACTTCCTATCCGAGATGTATCCCACACCTCTAGAAAGTAACTTCCTATCCAAGACGCTCACGTCTCTAGGAAGATTTCTTGCTTGCCTATCCGGATCCTCCCGACCCTAGACAAGACTCCCTTGCTTGATTATCCGAGTCCTCCCGACTCTAATCAAGACTTCCTTGCTCTATCCACAAAGCTTCACTCACTTTGTTAGAGACTTCAACCTAATGCAAGGCTATGATCTAAAGTGATGCAAGTGATGCAAACACAAACAAATTAAGCTAGATGATCAATCAAGCAAAATGTACATGTTCAAAGATAATCTAGAATATGCTTTTCTTAATCAAAACACAAAAGTATCTAGAAATCAAAACATGCAAATCAACAAGAACAAGGTATGAATATTCAATATATCACACTAAAAACCTAGTTCTTAGATCATGAAATAAAACCTAGAAAATAACATGAAGCACATCATATATACATTTTCTAGAATCAATTTCATGTTGAATCAAGTTTAGCACAAATACGTTCAAGAGAAATCACAAAGCTAAAACTTAATTGACAAATGATCAAACACCCCTAGCATATGATCTAACATACTTCTCAACAAATTTCATCAATCAAATAGTAAGAATCAAGAGATGATCAAAGATGAAATTGAAAAAGAAGAAGTTGAACAAACAACCTTGACCTCGGACTGAAAATTGATCAACTGGGAAAAATGGCGAAGTCAGCTACCTCTGGAAATGCTTGGGTTTGTAGCTCTCTTCAAGACCAACAATTTTGGATTTTGAATCGATTGATTTCGAGTTCGTATGAGAGAGATATGATCAAAATACTAAAACTAAAAATGGGAGAATTCTGCAGAAATTCGTGAAGAGTTCTTCAAAATTCAACACATGAGTTTTGAGGGAAGGAGAAGAGTTTAAAAGGAGGAGAGAGAAGGATTTCAGGGGCCAATCAACATGAGCCACATCACTCTCCCATGGGGGGCGCGTGAGGCTCACGGGGGCAGAGAGCCCCTCTGGCCATGAGCCTCACGGCCTCCCTCACGGCCTCCCACACAACTCTCGCGCACTCTCGCGCACTCTCGCGCACTCTCCAGTTCTTTAGCCATATCTTGGACATCTGAATTCCGATTTCAAATCTATTTTCGGATTACGAATCGTAACTCCCTTACGCATGACTACAAATACAAAACTTTGAAAAATGGTTGAGAAATCATCTCAGAAAATGACGATGAAATCAACTCAATGAATGAGAACGAAAAGTAGCATAGTCACATTGTTTGGACTCGAAACCTTATGAATGAGTAACCGAAACGACCGAAACTCAATAAGGCATTAAATAAGAATATGTTCAAGTCCTAAACACAAAATACACAAACAAATAAACACATATTCACACAAGCATGCCATATCAAAGAGATAGTCACAAAGCATGCAATTCCACAATGTTTGTCTATACAAGATCAATGCATGAGCATACTATGGAGTGTGTGAATGTGTTATACCAAATGTTTGAACCACGATGCAGGGACACACATGTATGAATTGTGCGTGTGTGCTCTAACACCTTGCAAGAGGATGGAAGTCAAGATATACCTTTGACGCTTTTCACCTCTTGAAGATGACTTTTGCACTAGACGTTGCTCTTCACCATTTAAGCTTCCTTTCTTCAAAGAATATCCTAAGCAACAACTAATACAAATATAGAGTGTTTTGTAATGGAATCAAGCCAATACAAATCATGAACCTTACAGGGAGAAAACCAACTATTCTTCTAGAATTTATTAGACGAAGTAAACCCCTAGATAAAACCCTTATGGTCCTTCTTGGATGCAGGAGGAACCCTCTCATCAAACCCTTCAGGAATCCAATAGTTTGAAGAATTAGATCAAAGATATAAGGTACCCCCGGAATCTGATTGGCTAAGTGTATAGAAGTGGTGAATCTCTCGGGGCGTCGATGGATTTGTTGCACCAATCTTCTTCCATGGATGTCATAACCTGATCAAGATTCTGTAAGAGTTTGGGGCCAACTGAGTGGGCGCAATCCCAGTTTCCGCTAGAAATCTAGCTATAAAATGCTAAATGGGGAGAGTCACACCATAAGATAACATAGCCCCATAAATAGCTACGGCACCTGGTGGTGGGTTCAAGATGGCCTAGCTACCAATAAGATATACTTAAACCGTATCGGGAATGTTGAATCTATCCAAAAATTTGTTGGCTTTCCTGGCAGTAACCACGTTTACCTCAATATCAAAGGAAGAAGGCTAGTCAGCGGTAAACTTCATAAGAAATGCCCGTCGTCTCTTCGGGACATCTTCTAACCTAACCACTTGAGAGGGGATCTTCAAATCCACGATGGGGGAGGATTTTGCTATAGGTTTGCTTCCTCGACCAACGCACGTAGACCTAAACATATCTGGGCAAAGATCCATATGAGAAGCATCAAGGTTAGTTGATAACTCTTATTTCTACACATTGTGTAGCCCCTTATTTGCATCTTTTATGCTTGTTTCCCAAGTAAAACTGGGAATTTAATATGTTTAAATAAGTGTTTCAGGTTATTTTTCATCTTAGGGACTAAAGTGTAGAAATGTAGAAATATTGGGGCAAAATTATAATTTTTCAAATTTGGATTTGGCACCCTTATTCTGCAGTTTGGGGCTGCTGAATTATTGGCAGTGCTTCAAAATTTTGCAAGTTTGCACCCTAGGGGTGCCGAATTAGGGCGCATAATTCAGTGGAGCTAAAATTGAAAACCTTCATGTTGAATGCTCAACTTTTGGGGCCCATATCTCCCTCCTTAGAATAAACTAGGTTTCATGCTACTATTTTTGAAAAGCCCCAAATGTCTTCTTTCCAAGGGCTTTTATAGAACGTGATTCTGATGTTTGTGGAGAAAGTAATGCCCGTTTACATAACGGTGTGCGCTGTTGGAAACCCACCCGTGAATGCCCTAAAATCAGCCACTTAAGCAAGGGCAATCTCATCCTTTCCCCCCATTTCTACCCTAAGCCTCCTCACACTATAAATATCCCCTTTTCTTAGCTACCACAGAATCCCTACCACATTCCCCCTCTCTCTCTCTCTCTTTTTTCCGCCCCACACCACATCTTTCTCTCTATTTTCTTCATCTTTTTCACCTTCTCCACCAAATAAGGAGAGATCCAAGCTCCCATAGAGGTTCTTCCTCCATGGGAGCTTACCATACACCTCCACCACCATATTTAGACATCTACCATCCATCTTGGAGTAGATTACAAGGAGCAAGGAGTGGTCTTTGAACCAATTTTGAGCTAGGAAAGCATGGAGTATCTTTGGAGGAGTTGTCTTCAAGGGTTGTTTCTATTTACTCTTTTCCTTGTATATCTTGTTTTCCTTGATGTATATCACCAATTTAGGGATATTGTAAACCTACACTTATTGCAATATATGTATGATTGTTCTTATATTCTTTGAGTTTTGTTCTACTCTTTACTTATCTATGATTAAATCTTTATTGTGATATTCATGTGTGTGATGGGTTTAAATTGATATGTGTCCATGAATAGGATTAGGAGTGGTGTAATTTAATCTAGGAGTAGAGTAATTTAGCATCCCATGATTGTTGACTGATTGATGGATGATCCAAAATACCATGTTTAGAATGATTTGAGTGTTAAGAATTAGCTCTAAAGAGTGGGAGAAGTTTGATTGATGCATGTACTTGCTAAATTAGACTTTGGTTCTATATTCTTATGTTTAATAGGTCATTGTCTTCAAAGGCACAATTGCTCACCCATGGCTTGGGTTGGGTGATGAATTGATTTTGGTTAACTCCTCAATCAAGAGAATGAACCCTTAACTTAAATTGAATGGTCTTAATGAATAACAATTAACTTGTTGCATGTAGTTGTTTGGTAAGCTTGTTTCCAATTTTAGCCATCCTAAGGAGATCGATAAAGCCGAATCCTTATCTAGAATAAAGACAAATTGAATTCCTCTTGTGCTCGTGTAGTTATAGGAGTATTTCATTGCTTAATGCTTTCACTCGATTAGCCACCTTGTGGATGATATTTAGGCTATGTGTTATATATCGCGTGGTTCACATTAACATGCCCAACGTGATATCCTCTACATTTGACCAAACAGTTGAGATATCACTAGGCTGGCATGTAGAGCTCGTGTGTGTGTCTCACAGTCCTTAATGATTCCAAGCATTTATGCATGGATGTAATCTCTAAGACATTGAGAGAGATTAGAGATTAATTAAAGGGACATGAGTATATAACATACGTGTTGTAGGGTATCTCGTATTCTTAATGCTTTTACTTAGTTGCCATCCAGTATTTGGTTAGGCATTGTAAATAAATTATTGGCTATAGTATGACCCACGCGGTTGCACATTACATGCCCAACAAAATAACCACTATATATGACTAGAAAGTTGAGAGATCACTAGGCTGGTGTACAAAGCTCGTGTGTGTGTCCCAAAGTACTTAATGAATCCATGCATTGTGTGGATGTGATTTCTAAGACTCAAGAGAGGTTAGAGATCAATTAAAGGAACACGAGCCTATGGTATACTTGCACATTTGAGGGACCAAGTGAGTCTAACACTTAATTAGGATGATTGTTACGGTTGAATCGTTTCTCTAGTGTAACCACATTTCATGCATCTCTCCATTCCACCATATCCTATAAATATTAGTTTATGTAATTTATATATTTATATTGTTATTTACTTCTCTGCACACACAACACACAAGTTCTCTCGGCGTGTTATAATAATAGCTAGAACCGGTGATGGTCGACGGATCCCACCTCCCCGTGGAACGATACCCTCACTTGTAGTTGTGCGAGTCTTTGTAACTCGCGTGCTAGTGAGGTCAAACTTAAATGCTCATCTTTTGACCGACATTGCAACGACGTGTCGTCAAAGTGGCGCCGTTGCCGGGGAGATGGCTTGTTCTTTAATTGTTACTAGTTTTAACTTAGGTTATGTAAATATCTTAGATTATTGCTTTGCAGAGTAGTTTGTTATGTTGAAAATAAACATCTCTTTTACTCATGCTTTTCATTGTGTGGCCGACAATGTTTAGGCTAGGTATGGGGGTGTAAGTCGTGTTATTTTTCTTATTTTTATTTAAAACATATGCATTTGATTTTGTGCAAGGAAAGAAAATTTCAGGTCAAATGGACCACACAACTCAAGAGAGCTTCGCGGAGGCTTGGTTGGTTCGAATAACCACTCGCTAGGGCTTGCGCTTCGAGGGTATAATGCTTTACTTATTTTTGTGATTTTTATTTATGTTTAGATCTAAGAGTGAATATGTGTTGTGCTTAGATATTAGGATCTTTAGGGTGTTTGTTTTAGAAAATTTTCAAATCTTTGCACAAAATCGTTCATTTTTGAAATTTTTTGGAATTAAAGTCCATTTTTGTTGAGTTGTTTTCTTTTACTTGCTGGTAGAGACATGCATTGAATGCTTTTAGCTCCGCGCGTCGCGTAAATTTGCTTATACAGTGCCAATATTTTAATGTTGAGGTGGATGAGACCTCTGAAAATATATACTTGCGTGTGTCTAAAACAAGCTAGAGGGGGGTGAATGGGTTGTTAATCAATTATTACCAATTTTTCGATTAGTCAAAATTAATCACTATTAACCAAATTCAACAAACAATAAAAATCAAGTAAAAGTGCGGAAATTAAAGAACACTAGATTTTTACGTGGAAACCCTCAACAAGGAAAAACCACGGGCTGTTATGTGCGCCACACACGAATCTCGAATCCACTAATTGCAATGGTGTTTACAACCTAGGTTGACCTCAACCTCTCACAGTCTATAACCCACCACTACTACCCGTAAGCCTTTAAAAGTGAACCTAGTCCAATTTGCTTGAGCACTACACACCGGTAATCACAAGACTTAACTCTCAATGAAGATATCAATAACCTATGTGAATATATGGCAATATCCAAAATGCAAATAATGCTAGGCTATACTAAATGCTTAACTAGATGTTATAATGCAAATCAACACTCTAGTTATCAACAATGCCTACATGCTCATACATGAGGACTCAATTAGATGAAAAATGACTCTAGCAACCTAATTGTCAACAAACAAAGCCAATTCAACACAAGTTGTCAATAATCATGGCAAGGACTAAAAACATGCAATTAACTAAATGCAATCAAGAAATTGTCAATCAAAAGCCAATCAACACAAGTTGTCAAAGAACATGGTAAGGACAATAAATATGCAATTAACAAATGCAATTAAGAAGTCCTACACAACAATGTCTAAATGAAAATCATATAGACTTAGCTAGAGGGCAAAATGGTCCTAAATGCTAACTATCAACAAACAACTCATCTCAACCAAAAATCAAAGACTCAATCATGTTATAAACAACATTAAGTGTAGAGTCATGCATTTAAATAACAACTAAATGCTAATCCTAGGCAAACATGTCATAAATATGAAACAAAAGGATCTAGAACATGTAGAGATTACCTAGTCAAGGAAATCAAGAAAACCCATGCCTGGATGATGCTTGGATGATGCTAGATGCTAGATGCTCATGGGAATTGGTTTGGTTGAGTAAATGTGAGTTCTTGGGAGCTTCTCTCTCTAGGGTTTGAGTAAAAATGGGATCTTGAAAGACTCTCACTTGAAAAGTATTTCTATCTCTCTAAAGTGAATTTTTGCTCTCCAAAATGTGTGCGTGTGGCCAAGTGAAGAAGAAAGCAAAAATATATATGTATCAGGTCTTGCAAAAAGGAGGTGCACTGTTTATATAAAAATATATATACATATATTAGGTTTGTGCAAAAAACAAAAGGTGCACAATTTTATATATATATATATATATGATAATTACTTGGACAAAGGTTATGGGCCATGGGTCAATACTTTGTAATGTCCTTTTCTAACATTTTATTTTTTTAATAAATAAAATGTAATATTTTGTAATGTTAATAAAAAATAAAAATAAAAAAAAATAAAAATAAAATAATATATAATATATTTAGGTGAAGCAACAGCCAAAAAGGTGATTATATATATATATATATATTAACACACAACAAAGCAGAATAAAACAAAACAGTCAAAATAATAAAGGAAAAAAAAAAGGCAAACAAGTGGGTGAGGCGCGTTGAGAGGCCGTGCCTCAAACAGGGATAGAGAAGCCTTTTACCAACTTCGGTCCCGAGCGTTCTTCAGTCCGGTTGATCTCAAAACTCGAAATTCAATTCCGTCTTCGGAATATAGACCCGGATTTAATCACAAATATGGAAAATTACATAACTTTCCAATTTAAGCTCGGATTTGAATTTCGGTTTCTGATAAAAACACAGAATGTCCTAAATGTCTCGAAAATCATCCAAAACAAATAGATAAGTCTCCGAATCACTCGGAACTAATCTAGGGACAAATCCACACATAGTTGGACTCATAAAAATATGAAAAATCTCAAAAATATATTTATTTGAAACACAATGAGATTTTACCAACCATACCAAAACAAACACAAAATACTAAAATGCATGAATTGTGTGTGTGTGCACTCTAAATCTCTTCAATTGAGAGTCAAGACAAGTAATTTACCTTACTTGAAGCACTTGAAGTCCACAATGAGGTCCTTTGACATTTGATGAGGATTTCTTCAATCCTAAGCTACCCTTACAAATTGAACCCCATTGTGATTTTGTCAATGAAATACGCCAATCAAAAGTGAGGCACTTACAACCTCTATGTTTGTTTAGCCTAGGAAAATAGTGGAGACTATCCTAGTGAGTTTTCGAACCTATTATCGTCAAAATCAGAGGGTATATCTTGTTTCTACTCTTTAAACACTCTTCAATTTTGTTCTTAAATGTGATCTTATTGTACATACATTTTGCATTGATTGCCATAGAACTAAAATAATGTGGACTGCTTGTTGAGATTTGTATTCCCTTTAGAAATGATTTTGGGCTTAAATGTGTGCAAAACTACTAAAATAGCCTAAACACTCCCACACCCCTATATTCATTGCAAATTCAGGCCAAACACTACACCCCCAACCATTCCCTAGTTATTGATCATGTTGAGGTATATAGCTTAATAGAAGTTATATACTGTAAAGCTCTAAATTTTGTAAAAGCGTGTACTTAGGCAAATATATGTAAATTGGGTTAGGCAAATGCTGAAAAAAATAATAAAAAAAAATGGTGTATTATAAACACTTAAGCTTTCAAGTTCTTCAAGTTACTCTTAAATATGAGTACAAATGTGGCACAAATGTGCAATGTAAAGTTTATAGCCTAGACGCTTGTAATGTAATTTTTATCCTAATGTTTTCCCTGGAATTACTTAAAATGGTGTATTCTTCCTATGTTACACCACTCTAGGTAATTTCAAAACTTTTACAAATTGTGCATTTTTGTTGAGGTCAATAAGGGAAATTTGACTGAAAAATTTCTTGGCACATATTTCTTTATATAATACGCTTTTTTCAAAAAATAATTCATGGAACTACTTAATATGGTGTATTTTTCCTATGTTAAAAATTCTAGGTAATTTTAAAACTTTTGCTAATTATGCATTTTTAAAGAGGTTAATAAGGGAAATTTGATCGAAAAATTGCGAGGTGCATATTTCATTACACAATTCGCTTTTATCCCAACTATTTCCATGGAACTACTTAAAATGGTGCACTCTTCATATGTTAAAATTTCTAGGTAATTTTAAAACTTTTACAAATTATGCATTTTTATAGAGGTTAAGTTTGGGAAATTTGATCGAAAAACTACGTGGCACGTATTTCATTACATTATGTGCTTTTTTCCAATTTTTTTTCATGGAACAACTTAAAATTGTGTATTCTTCTGATATTAAAAATTCTAGGTAATTTTAAAACTTTTACAAATTATGCATTTTTATAGAGTAACGTAAGAGAAATTTGACCTAAAAATTACGTGGCACATATTGAATTACATAATGCGTTTTTATCCTAATTTTTTTATCTGGAATTACTTAAAATGGTGTATTCTTCCAATGTTACACCATTCTAGGCAATTTTAAAATCTTTGCAAATTATGCATTTTTGTTGAGGTGAGTAATGGAAATTTGACCGAAAAATTACGTGGCACATATTTCATTACAAAATGCGCTTTTATCCCAATTTTTTCCATGCAACAACTTAAAATGATGTATTCTTCCTATGCTAAAAATTCTAGGTAATTTTAAAACTTTAACAAATTATGCATTTTTATAGAGGGTAAGGGAAATTTGACTGAAAAATTCTGTGGCACATATTGAATTACATAATGCGCTTTTATCCAAAACATTTCCTGGAATTACTTAATATAGTGTATTCTTCCTATGTTAAAAATTCTAGGTAATTTTAAAACTTTAACAAATAATGCATTTTTAAAGAGGTTAGTAAGGGAAATTTGACCTAAAAATTACGAGGCACATATTGAATTACATAATGCGCTTGTATCCTAATTTTTTATCTGGAATTACTTAAAATGGTGTATTCTTCCTATATTACACCATTCCATGTCATTTTAAAATTTCTGAAAATTATGCATTTTTGTTGAGGCTCAATGGAAATTTGACCGAAAAATTACGTGGCACATATTTCATTACAAAATGCGCTTTTATCCCAAATTTTTCCATGGAACTACTTAAAATGGTGTATTCTTTCTATGTTAAAAATTCTAGGTGACTTTAAAACTTTTGCAAATTATGCATTTGTAAAGAGGTTAATGAGGGAAATTTGACCAAAAAATTACGAGGCGCATATTTCATTACACAATGCACTTTTATCCCAACTTTTTCCCTGAAACTACTTAAAATGGTGTATTCTTCCTATGTTAAAAATTATAGGTAATTTTAAAACTTTTGCAAATTATGCATTTTGATAGAGGTTAGTAAGCGAATTTGACCAAAAAATTACGAGGCGCATGTTTCATTACACAATGCGCTTTTATCCAAACTTTTTCCATGGAACTACTTAAAATTGTGTATTCTTCCTATGTTAAAAATTCTAGGTAATTTTAAAACTTTTGCAAATTATGCATTTTCATTGAGGTTAGTAAGTGGAATTTCACCGAAAAATTACGTGTCACATATTTCATTACATAATACGCTTTTTTCCCAATTTTTTCCATGAAACAACTTAAATGGTGTATTCTTACTATGTTAAAAATTCTAGGTAGTTTTAAAACTTTTGCAAATTATGCATTTTTATAGACGTTAGTAAGGGAAATTTGACCGAAAAATTACGAGGCGCATATTTCTACTTTTTCCATGGAACTACTTAAAATGGTGTGTTCTTCCTATGTTAAAAATTCTATATGGTTTTAAAAATTTTGCGAATTATACATTTTTATTAAGTGAAATTTGACAGAAATATTACGTGGCACATAATTCATTACATAATGCGCTTTTGTCCCAATTTTTTCTATGGAACAACTTAAAATGGTGTATTTCTCATATGTTCAAAATTCTAGGTAATTTAAAAACTTTTGCAAATTATGCATTTTCATTGAGGTTAGTAAGGGAAATTTAACCGAAAAATTATGTGGCACATATTTCATTAAATAATGCCCTTTTTTTCCCTATTTGTTTCCATGGAACTACTTAAAATGTTGTATTCTTCTGATTTTAAAAATTATAGGTAATTTTAATACTTTTACAAATTATGCATTTTTATAGAGTAAAGGAAATTTGACCGAAAAATTACTAGCAACAAAATTTATTACATAATGTGCTTTTGTCCAAATTTTTTCCCTAGAATTACTTAAAATGGTGTAATCTTCCTATTTTACACCATTCAAGGTAATTTTAAAAATTATGCAAATTATGTATTTTTGTTCAAGTTAGTAAGGAAAATTTGACCGAAATATTACGTGGCACATATTTGATTACATAATGCGCTTTTATCCCAATTTGTTTCATGGCTTAAAATGGTGCATTCATCCTATGTGAAAAATTCTAGGTAATTTCAAAACTTTTGCAAATTATGCTTTTTTATTGGGATTGTAAGGGAAATTTGACCGAAAAATTATGTGGCACATATTTTATTACATAATGATTTTTTATCCCAATTTTTTCCATGGAACTACTTAAAATGGTGTTTTCTTCCTATGTTAAAAAATCTACATAATTTTAAAACTTGTGCAAATTATGCATTTTTATAGAGGTTAAGGGAAATTTGAACGAAAAATTACTAGTCACATATTTCATTACACAATGCGCTTTTATCCCAAACAATTTCATGGAACTACTTAAAATAGTGTATTCTTTCTATGTTAAAAATTATAGGTAATTTTAAAACTTGTGAAAATTATGCATTTTTAAATAGGTTAAGTAATGGAATTTTACCGAAAAAAAACGTGGCATATATTTCATTGCATAATGTGTTTTTATCCCAATTTTTTCCATGGAACTACTTAAAAAGGTGTATTCTTTTTATGTTAAAAATTCTAAATAATTTTAAGACTTTTACCAATTATGCATTTCTATAGAGGTTAGTAAGGGAAATTTGATCGAACAATTACGTGGCACATATTGAATTACATAATGCGCTTTTATCCTAATTTTTCTCTAGAATTAGTTAAAATGGTCTATTCTTCCTATGTTTCACCATTCTAGTAATTTCAAAACTTTTACAAATTGTGCATTTTTGTTGAGGTCAATAAGGGAAATTTGACTGAAAACTTTCTTGGCACATATTTCTTTATATAATGCGCTTTTTTCAAAAAAATTCCATGGAACTACTTAATATTGTGTATTTTTCCTATGTTAAAAATTCTAGGTAATTTTAAAACTTTTGCTAATTATGCATTTTTAAAGAGGTTAATAAGGGAAATTTGACCGAAAAATTGTGAGGTGCATATTTCATTACACAATGCGCTTTTATTCCAACTATTTCCATGGAACTAACTACTTAAAATGGTGTATTCTTGTTAGGTCTCATATTTTGATTGGCTTGTTTCATGGACAAACCACGTGTGAGGTTCATTGTAAGGGTAGCTTAGGTATTGGTATTCAAGCTCAAGGTCATTTCAAGACCTCATCTTGATAAACACCCAAGGTAAATTTCTAGTGCTTACTTGATTTGAAGAGATCTAGTTGCACACACACACAACTCATGCATAAATGTTATTCTTGTATGTTGTGTGTTTTTATATGTATGCATTCATATTATTGAATATCTCTTCATGCATGTTTTATTGAGTGCATCTTGTTCAATGACAATGCCATGACATGTTAGGCATTAGGATGCATTCACTTCCCACACTTAGACTTCATGTTAGTCTTAAGTGTAAGTGGTGTAATTCGTTTCCGTTTGTGTGATCGGAAACGTCCGTGCTTGCACGATGGTGTGCATGTCTTAGCACAATGATTGACCACTTGAGAAGATCTCATTTTTCTCTTGGATAAGTGTTAGATTTGGTTGGGTTGTTTGGAGTAAAATGTCTAGTTTCAAGAGATTGGATTTTAATGATTTAAATAATTTTCAAAACTGACCTATGTATGGACTTGTGGCCATAACTTTTTACACAAAGCTTCAAAATGGGTTTTGAAAATTTTTGTACAAACTAGACACCTATACCTTTCCAACGGTATATTATTTATAATATTTCATGACCGTTTGGATAGGTTTTAAAATCTCCAAAGTTACAACCAAAACAGGGCAACTCTGTTGTTGTCCGTTTCTGACCTTTGGTCACTCCATTGACCATAACATTTTATACAGACATCGAAATGTCATTTTGTAAAAACAAGTAGAAAGTATACATCCATACCTTTTCAACGATATATCATACGAAAGGTTTTGATGTCGTTTGGTCATGTTTCGAAGCGCTTGAATCTTGAGCTGCTGCACTGACGCGTGTACCGCGAAAATGCCCATATTTTTTCCATTTCTTCCAAAAAGACATAGTTTCACTTGGGCATTATAAATACATATCTTTCTCATCATTTTGAGAGCTGAGCCACAAAATCAAACCCTAGAGAGAGAGGCTCCATATTCTTGAGAGAGAAAGAGAGACTTAAGAGAAAAAGCTTAAAGATTACATCTTTATCTCTCTAAACCCATTCCTACATGCACAAATCATCATCTAGGCATCATCTAGGTTCATCTAGTATGTGCTAATGCATGGGTCTTCTTCAACACACATGGTATGATTTGTTAAACACTAATTTCATCTAATCTTAGTGTTTTTACTTATCAATTTATCTCTTTTATCACTTGTATGTTCTTTGAGTAATTTCTACATACATGATTGAGATTATGTGTTGATTGGGTTATTTATGTTAGCTAGGTTTTCATGCCTATTTTATATCTAGCTAATTAATCTCATTATATGATTGAGATTATTTTGATAGCTTAATTGATTATGTCATTATTGCCTAAAAGCTATGCCATAAACATTCTTGTGTGATTTATTGATAACTAGGTTGATAGATTGTATTTTAATCAACTAGTTAATCTTTTGAATGTTTGTGGGTTATTTGTGATAGCTATTGTATTTAGGATTGGTTATCCTTAACATAGCTAAAGTTGTATGCCATGTCATATAGCTATATTTGATATCTATGATTGATTTTATTGTCATCATATAATCCTAGAAGCATTTAGTGTACCCTAGCACTTATTGCATATTTGGATATTTGCATAATATTCACTTAGAGTGTTGATCTCTTCGGAAAAGTAAATCTTGTGTGATGACCGAGATTAGGTCGTACACCGGGATTAGGTGGTCGCATGAGCAAATTGGACTAGATCCACTTTTACAGGCCTGCAGGTAGTAGTAATGAGTTATTGATCGGGATTAGATCATAAACCGGGATTAGGTTGTAAACGTTATCACAATTAGAGGATTCGAGGTTCAAGTGTGGCGCACTTACCAGCCCGTGGTTTTTCCCGTGAGAGTTTCCACGTAAATATCAAGTGTTATTTAATTTTCGCACCATATTACACTTCCTATATTATATTGTCTAGTTTGGGGCATTTTCGTAAATTTGACTAAACGCGAAAATTGGGTAATAACGATTAAAATCTATTCAAACCCCACCCCCCCGATTAATATTAGAACACCCGTTAATTTGTTTCAATTCTTCCTATGTTAAAAATTATTGGTAATTTTAAAGCTTTTGCAAATTATGCATTTTTATAGTGGTTAAGTAAGGGAAATTTTACCGAAAAATTCCGTGGCACATATTTCATTACATAATGTGTTTTTATCCTAATATTTTCCATGGAACTACTTAAAATGGTGTATTCCTCCAATGTTAAAAATTCAAATAATTTTAAAACTTTTCCAAATTATGCATTTTTATAGAGGTTAGTTAGGGAAATTTGACCAAAAAATTACAGGGTGCAAATCTCATTACACAATGCACTTTTATCACAACTTTTTTCATGGAAATACTTAAAATGGTGTATTCTTTCTATGTTAAAAAGTCTAGGTAATTTTAAAACTTTTGCAAATTATGTATTTTTATTGAGGTTAAGTAAGGGAAATTCCACCAAAAAATTACGTGGCACATATTTCATTACATAATGTGCTTTTATCCCAATTTTTTCCATGGAACTACATAAAATGGTGTATTCTTCCTATGCTAAAAATTCTATGTATTTTTAAAATTTTTGCAAATTATACATTTTTATAGATGTTATTGTGGAAAATTTGACCAAAAAATTATAAGGCGCATATTTCATTACACAATGCGCCTTTGTCCCAACTTTCCCATGGAACTACTTAAAATGGTGTATTCTTCCTATGTTAAAAATTCTCGGTAATTTTAAAACATTAGCAAATCATGCATTTTTATAGAGGTTAAGTATGGGAAATTTGACAGAAAAATTACGTGGCACGTATTTCATTACATAATGTACTTTTTCGAAAAAATTTCCATGGAACTACTTAAAATGGTGTATTCTTCCAATGTTAAAAATTATAATCTTAAAACTTTTACAAATTGTGCATTTTTATAGAGGTAAGGGAAATTTGACCTAAAACTTACGTGGCACATATTGAATTACATAATGCTCTTTTATCCTAATTTTTTCCATGGAACTACTTAAAATGGTGTATTCTTCCTATGTTAAAAATTCTAGGTAATTTTAAAATTTTTGCAAATTATGCATTTTTACTGAGTACGTAAGGGAAATTTGACCTTAAAATTACGTGGCACATATTTCATTACATAATGCTCTTTTATCCCAAATTTTTCCATGGAACTACTTAAAATGGTGTATTATTCCTATGTTAAAAATTCTAGTTAATTTTTAAACATTTGCAAATTATGCATTTTTATAGAGGTTGTAAGGAAAATTTGACCGAAAAATTATAAGGCGCATATTTCATTACACAATAAGCTTTTATCCTAACTTTTTCCATTAAACTACTTAAAATGGTGTATTCTTCCTATATTAAAAATTTTAGCTAAATTTAAAACTTGTGCAAATTATGCATTTTTATAGAGGTTAGTAAGGGAAATTTGACAGAAAAATTACGAGGAGCATATTTCATTACTGAATTCGCTTTTATCCCAAATTTTTTCTTGGAACTACTTAAAATGGTGCAATATTCCTAAGTTAAAAATTCTAGGTAATTTCAAAATTTTTGCAAATTATGCATTTTAATTGAGTACGTAAGGGAAATTTGACTTAAAAATTACGTGGCACGTATTTCATTACATAATGCACTTTTGTCCCCATTTTTTCCATGGAACTACTTAAAATGGTGTATTCTTCCTATGTTAAAAATTCTCAGTAATTTTAAAACATTAGCAAATCATGCATTTTTATAGAGGTTAAGTATGGGAAATTTGACCGAAAAATTACGTGGCACGTATTTCATTACATAATGTGCTTTTTCGAAAACATTTCCATGGAACTACTTAAAATGGTGTATTCTTCCAATGTTAAAAATTCTAGGTAATTTTAAAACTTTTACAAATTATGCATTTTTATAGAGGTTAGTAAGGGAAATTTGACCTAAAACTTACGTGGCACATATTGAATTACATAATGCGCTTTTATCCTAATTTTTTCCATGGAACTACTTAAAATGGTGTATTCTTCCTATGTTAAAAATTCTAGGTAATTTTAAAATTTTTGCAAATTATGCAATTTTAATGAGTACGTAAAGGAAATTTGACCTTAAAATTACGTGGCACATATTTCATTACATAATGCTCTTTTATCCCAATTTTTTCCATGGAACTACTTAAAATGGTGTATTATTCCTATGTTAAAAATTCTAGTTAATTTTTAAACATTTGCAAATTATGCATTTTTATAGAGGTTGTAAGGAAAATTTGACCGAAAAATTATAAGGCGCATATTTCATTACACAATAAGTTTTTATCCTAACTTTTTCCATTAAACTACTTAAAATGGTGTATTCTTCCTATATTAAAAATTCTAGCTAAATTTAAAACTTGTGCAAATTATGCATTTTTATAGAGGTTAGTAAGGGAAATTTGACAGAAAAATTACGAGGAGCATATTTCATTACTGAATTCGCTTTTATCCCAAATTTTTTCATGGAACTACTTAAAATGGTGCAATCTTCCTAAGTTAAAAATTCTAGGTAATTTCAAAATTTTTGCAAATTATGCATTTTTATTGAGTACGTAAGGGAAATTTGACTTAAAAATTACGTGGCATGTATTTCATTACATAATGCACTTTTGTCCCCATTTTTTCCATGGAACTACTTAAAATGGTGTATTCTTCCTATGTTAAAAATTCTAGGTAATTTTAAAACTTTTGCAAATTATGCATTTTCAATGAGGTTAGTAAAGGAAATTTGACCAAAACATTATGGGGCACATATTTCATTACATAATGCGCTTTTTTCCCAATTTTTTCCTTGGAACTACTTAAAATGGTCTATTTGTCCTATTTTACAAATTCTAGGTAATTTTAAAACTTTTACAAATTATGCATTTTTATAGAGGTTAGTAAGGAAAATTTGACCGAAAAATTACATGGCACATATTGAATTATATAATGCGTTTTTATCCTAATTTCTTCCTTGGAATTACTTAAAATGGTGTATTCTTCCTATGTTACACCGTTCAAGGTAATTTTAAAACTTTTGCAAATTATGAATTTTTGTTGAGGTTAGTAAGGGAAATTTGACCGAAAAATTACGTGATACATATTTCATTTCATAATGCGCTTTTATCCCACTTTTTTTCCATGGAACTACTTAATATAGTGTATTCTTCCTATGTTAAAAATTCTAGATAATTTTAAAACTTTTGCAAATTATGCATTTTTATAAAGGTTAGTAAGGGAAATTTGACCAAAAATTCCATGGTACATATTGAATTACATAATGCGCTTTTATCCTAATTATTTCCCTAGAGTTACTTAAAATGGTGTATTCTTCCTATGTAACACCATTCTAGGTAATTTTAAAACTTTTGTAAATTATGCTTTTTCCTTTTAATCTCAATACAGCTTTGCAAAATAGTATGCTATCGTCGGCAAACAAAAGATGGCTAATAAGTGGACTTCCTCTGCACCCCGAATCCCCAACAATTTCCCATTTTTCTCAGAATTCCTCAACAGATGGGAGAGCACCTTTGTACAAAAAAGAAACTTACGGAGATAACGGGCAGCCTTGCCTAATACCTCTGGAAGGAGACACAATCCCCTCAACATTACCATTTATGACAAAAGACATTCTAGATGTGTAGATAAAATCAGAAATCAGAAATCAGAGAAACCCACTTTTGAGAGAAACCCAACTTACTCATTACTACCTCCAGGAGCTTCCATTCCACCCTATCATATGCCTTGCTTAGATCCAATTTTACTGCAGCCCAGCCTACTTTCCCTTTCTTTCTTTGGCTAATTGAGTGAAAGAGTTCGAAGGAGATAAGCGCGTTGTCAAAAATCAGTCTACCCGGGACAAAAGCGCTCTGGTTAACATCAATGATCTCAGGGAGGATTTCTTTTAGCCTATTCGCAATCGTCTTTGTAGTGTTCTTCGTGATGATCTTGTATATAACACTACAAAGACTCACTGGTCGAAAATCTTTCAAGACACTAGGATTCTTCTTCTTCTTCGGAATAAGAACTATGTTGGTACTATTAAATCTTCTGATGGATTCCTGACCATTAAGAACTCTGAGACAGATATTAGAAACATCTGATCCCACCACACTCCAGAACTTTTGAAAAAACACAGCGTGAAAACTGTCAGGACCAGGGGCCTTTGTAGGTCCTAACTCAAAAGTAGCCTTTTTGACCTCATCAGCAGAGAATGGAGCATCTAGAAAATTATTCATATCAGGATTCACCTTACAACACAACCCTGCAGTGGCTTCTTCAATGGCAGCATCAGAAGGGTTATAGGATTTAAACCAGGAGGAGAAATAGAGACATATCGTATTTGTTATTCCTTCAGTCGAAGTATGCAATCTTCCATCATCATCTTCCAACTTGAGAATTGCATTTTTTTTCTTTCTTGCAGAGGCTTTGGCATGGAAAATTTTTGAATTTCTATCGCCCGCTAGCAACCAGTCTGCCCTAGACCTTTGTCTCCAGTAGACTTCCTCCCTATCTAGTAATCCTTCAAGCTCCTTCTCTTTTTCATGAACAAGACTCATTGTGCCTTTGATCTGTGCTCGAGAAAGCAACTCCTTCACTTCCTTTTGCTTCTCCTCAATTCTCTTCCTCAAAGAGTCAAACTTTGCTAGACTCCAAAAAGATAGCTTGCCTGCACAAAACACTAATTTCCTTTCCAAGTCTCCCAATGAGTGGGGTACTTCCAATGAGTTCCAAGCTTCCCTAATCACTTCGAAACATTCCTCCTTCAGCCAAAATGGCTCGAATTTAAACGGTTTCCTATCGGTCTTCCTAGCCCCTCGAAAACCATCTGCAAAAGAGAGTAACAAAGGTCTATGATCATAAGAATTATAGCCCAGATGCTGAACCCTTGCTCCCGGGAAAAGATCAATCCAAGCCGTATCAGCAAGCATTCTGTCTATTCTTTCCTGTACATTGTTGTCCCTGTCTCTTCTATTATTCCATGTCATCTTAGAACCCTCGAAGCCAAGGTCAACCAAATTGCAATCATCAATAACCTCCCTAAATTGGCAAATGCCCAGAATTGACTTATCTGACCCCCCAGATTTCTCCTCGACCTTAAGGATTTCATTGAAATCTCCTCCACACAACCACGGCAGATCATCCACACTTCGCAACCTTTAGAGGAGTTCCCAAGAATCCCTCTTATTGATCTGATTCGGACATCCATAAAAACCTAAAAATCTCCAAGACGGTTCTCCATCTCTCTCTACTCTCACATCAATATGCCCTTTTGAATACGACAAAAGAGAAACCTTACAATCACTATTCCAGATAAGCATTAGGCCCTCACTCTTACCAGAACAGTTAACCGAAAATCCATTCTCAAAGCCCAACCTCTCTCTGGCTGATTTAGCTATCACACCTTTGACTTTAGTCTCACTCAGAAAAACCAACTCTGGGGAAAATTTTTGGATAATTCTTTTCAGTGCTAATATCGTGCGGGTATTCCCCATCCCTTGCACATTCCAACTTAAGGTTTTCATGGCCTTCGGCGGGCCTGGTTCTTAGGCTCCGCTGATTCAATTTCAGATTTGTCACCCTTGCCCATCCTTCTTTTCTTTCCATCTTCCATCTCCTCAAAAAGAATTAATCTCTTCCTGCAGCTCCCTACCTCTGAAAATTGCCCAGCAATCTGTGGTCTATCCTTATTAGCAGGGGATTTTCCAGCTGGAGAACTCTCTCTGCTACGGCCTCCTTTTTTTGTTATTTGCTTTGCTAATAGTATCTTCCGAATCGAACTAGACAATCCCATCAGGTTCTTTGGATTTGTTACTTCTCTTGCTAATCTTTTCCATTTCCTAGAGCTGGGTTTTTTGGGACTAGAACTGAGTTCCTTTCCTTTGTCCACGACTGGAGCTAGGTCCATCACTTCATCTCTCAAACGCCCCCCATTATCATTCTTTGTAACATTCCCCACATCAGTTTCCATTCCCTCCATTTCATCACCCAGAACTTCCCAAAAGGCTAGAGATTCTTTCGCCTCCTTCCTCATATTTTCCTTATTACCTTCCCCACTCACAGTCTTCACCTCTGTTACTGAATCTGATTTGTCTATCTCCACTAACTTTCTTGAGTTGTTGTCTGTAATATCTTCGAAGCTGTCAAAGTCCAGGACTTTTGTCTCTCCATATTCTTTTTGCTTCGAATCCCTAACTCTTACTGGCAGAATCGCTCTAAGCCAAGAGCCAAACTCAGCCCCCCCTCCAGTTAATGCTTTAGTTCTGATTTCCTCGTGTTGGCAATCCCTCAGAACATGCCCCATCCTACCAGATCCATAGCAGAATTCGGGTAGACGTTCATACTTAATCGGTGCCGCAATAACTGTGTCATACTCTTCCAAATTCAGCATTAAACCCTACATCAGTGGTTGGGAAACATCAATTGCCACTTTCACCCTTAGAAACTTTCCCCAGCATTCTCTATCCTCCAGAGGAATCTCCACTACTTCGCTTATCATCTCTGCTATCATCCTGGCTATCTTCATGTTCATACATACTAAAGGAATATTGAAAATTTGTACCCAAAACTCAACTCTTCAAAATTGCATCTTCAGAATCTCCCCCGGTCCGGACAGCTTTTCTAAAATTATAAGACTATTGTTGAAATGCCACGGGCCTCTAAACCAAATCATCAATTTGTCATCCAGCCGACCAAATCGGAAGAGAAAAACATTATCCCCAATCACCTCAATCTCCAGTTCTCCTCTCGTATTTCAAATCTTTGAAATAACCGAAATAAATGCCTCTCAATTCACTCATTTCCTCCAAAGTACCTTCCCTACTAAGCAATGAGAGACTTGTTTTGTGCTCTGTCTATATGAATCACCTCCAATTTTCAGCGTCGGAACCCCTCCTGAAATTGATAAAGATGCACAACGCTTTGCAAGTTCCTCCGTTTCCATGGTGAAATCCCAATTGAAGACAAAGTCCCAATTGGGGTCAAAATCCCACACAAAACCCTTAAATCAAACCTATCCACCTGAGTAATAAACAAACCCTAGAAATGGTACCAATAACATGCCACAACTCCAATCGAAGCAGACCCACTGAATATACAGACCAGATAAAGAAGAAATAAGAGAAGAAAACTGAAAAATACCTCCTCTCCAGATGAGAAACCCACTACCTGCTGGACAACTCCTTTGACGTTTGCTTACTCAACGAGAGGAACCTCCCAGAGAGAAACCCACGCAAAGACCAGTAGATTTTTGTTTTGTTTTCCAATTCTTTTAAAGTTTGTAAATTATGCATGTTTATAGAGGTTACTAAGGGAAATTTGACCAAAAAATTGCGTGGCACATATTGAATTTACATAATGCGCTTTTATCCTAATTATTTACCTAGAGTTACTTAAAATGGTGTATTCTTCCTATGTTACACCATTCTAGGTAATTTTAAAACTTTTGCAAAATATGCATTTTTGTTGAGGTTAGTAAGGGAAATTTAACCGAAATATTACGTGGCACATATATCATTACATAATGCGCTTTTATCCCAATTGTTTCCATGGAACTACTTAAAATATTATATTCTTCTTATATTTAAAATTCTAGGTAATTTCAAAACTTTTGCAAATTATATATTTTTATAGAGGTTAGTAAGGGAAATTTGACCAAAAAATTGCGTGGCACATATTTAATTACATAATGCTCTTTTATCCCAATTTTTTCCATGGAGCTAATTAAAATGGTGTATTCTTCCTATGTTAGAAATTCTAGGTAATTTTAAAACTTTTGTAAATTATGCAATTTTATAGATGTTAGAAAGGGAAATTTGACCGAAAAATTACAAAGCTCGTATTTCATTACACAATGCGATTTTATCACAAATTTTTCCATGGAACTACCTCTAATGGTGTATTCTTCTTATGTTAAAAAGTCTAGGTAGTATTAAAACTTTTGCAAAGTATGCATTTTTGTAGAGGTTAAGTAAGGGAAATTTGACCGAAAAATTACGTGGCACATATTTCATTAAATAATGCGCTTTTTTCCCAATTTTTTCCATTGAACTATTTAAAATTTTGTATTCTTCTGATGTTAAAAATTCTAGGTAATTTTAAAACTTTTACAAATTAAGAATTTTTATAGAGATAATGGAAATTTGACCGAAAAATACGTGGCACATATTGAATTACATAATGCGCTTTTATCCTAATTTTTTTCTCTAGAATTACTTAAAATGGTGTATTCTTCCTATGTTACACCCTTCTAGATAATTTTAAAACTTTTGAAAATTATGCATATTTGTTGAGGTTAGTAATGGAAATTTGACCGAAAAATTACGTGGCACATGTTTCATGAAATAATGCACTTTTATCCCAATTTTTTCCATGGAACTACTTAAAATGGTGTATTCATCCTATGTGAAATATTCTAGGTAATTACAAAACTTTTGCAAATTATGTATTTTTATAATGGTGGGAAATTTGACCGAAACATTACGTGGCACATATTTAATTACATAATGCTCTTTTATCCCAAATTCTTCCATGGAACTACTTAAAATAGTGTATTCTTCCTATGTTAAAAATTCTAGGTAATTTTAAAACTTCTGCAAATTATGCATTTTTAAAGAAGTTAATAAGGGAAATTTCACCAAAACATTATGTGGCACATATTTCATTACATAATGCGCTTTTATCCCAATTTTTTCCATAGAACTACTTAAATTGGTGTATTCTTCCTATGTTAAAAATTCTAGGTAATTTTAAAACATTTGCTAATTATGCATTTTTATAGAGGTTTAGTAGGGGAAATTTGACTGAAAAATTATGTGGCACATATTGAATAACATAATGCGCTTTTATCCTAATTTTTATGCATTTTTGTTGAGGTAAGTAAGTGAAATTTAACCGAAAAATTATGTGGCACATATTTCATGACATAATGCGCTTTTATCCCAATTTTTTTCGTCGAACAACTTAAAATGGTGTATTCATCCTATGTGAAATATTTTAGGTAATTTCAAAACTTTTGCAAATTATGTATTTTTATAGAGGTGGGAAATTTGACCGAAACATTACGTGGCTCATATTTAATTACATAATGCTCTTTTATCCCAATTTTTTCCATGGAACTACTTAAAATGTTGTATTCTTCCTATTTTATTCATTTCTTAAAAATTCTAGGTAATTTTAAAACTTTGCAAATTATGCATTTTTATAAAGGTTAGTAAGGGAAATTTGACTAAAAAAATACAAGGCACATATTTCATTACACAAAGTGCTTTTATCCCTTCTTTTTCCATGGAACTACTTAAAATGGTGCATTCTCCTTATGTTAAAAATTCTAGCTAACTTTAAAACTTGTGCAAATTATGCAATTTTATAGTGGTTAGTAAGGGAAATTTGACCGAAAAATTACGAGGGGCATATTTCATTACACAATTCGCTTTTATCCCAACGTTTTTCATGGAACTTTTTAAAATAGTGTATTCTTCCTATGTTTAAAATTATAGGTAATTTAATAATTTTTACAAATTATGCATTTTAATTGAGTAAGTAAGGGAAATTTGACCTAAAAATTACGTGGCACATATTTCATTACATATTGCGCATTTGTCCCATTTTTATCCATGGAACTACTTAAAATGGTGTGTTCTACCTATGTTTAAAATTCTAGGAAATTTTAAAACTTTTGCAAATTATGCATTTTCATTTAGGTGTAAGGGAAAATTGACCGAAAAATTACGAGGCACATATTTCATTACATAATGCGCTTTTTCACAATTTTTTTCCATGGAACTAATTAAGATGGTGTATTCGTTCTATATTAAAAATCCTAGGTGATTTTAAAACTTTCACAAATTATGCATTTTTATAGAGGTTAGTAAGTGAAATTTGACTGAAAAATTACGTGGCACATATTGAATTACATAATGCGCTTTTATCCAAAAAGTTTCCTTGGAATTACTTAAAATGGTGTATTCTTACTATGTTAAACCATTCTAGGTAATTTTAAAACTTTTACAAATTATGCATTTTTGTTGAGGTTAGTAAGGGAAATTTGACTGAAAAATTATGTGGCACATATTTCATTTCATAATGCACTTTTATCCCACTTTTTTCTATGGAACTACTTAAAATGGCGTATTCTTCCTATGTTAAAAATTCTTGGTAATTTTAAAACTTTTGTAAATTATGCATTTTTATAAAGGTTAGTAAGAGAAATTTGATCGAAAAATTACATGGCACATATTGAATTACATAATGCGCTTTTATCCTAATGTATTTCTCAAGAGTTACTTAAAATGGTGTATTCTTCCTATTTTACACCATTCTAGGTAATTTAAAAACTTTTGCAAATTAAGCAATTTTGTTGAGGTTAGTAAGGGAAATTTGACCGAAACTTTACGTGGCACATATTTCATTACATAATGCGCTTTTATCCTAATTTTTTCCATGGAACTACTTAAAATGTAGTATTCTTCCTATGTTTTGGTAATTTTAAAACTTTTTCAAATTATGTATTTTTATTGAGGTTAGTAAGGGAAATTTGAGCAAAAAATTACGTGCCATATATTTCATTACATAATGCAGGATTATCCCAATTTTTATAATGGAACTACTTAAAATGGTGTATTCTTCCTATTTTAAAAATTCTAGATAATTTTAAAAATTTTGTAAATTATGCATTTTTATTAAGTACGTAAGGGAAATTTGACCGAAAAATTACGTGGAACATATTTCAATACATAATGCCCGTTTATCCAAAGTTTTTCCATGGAACTACTTCAAATGGTGTATTCTTCCTATGTTAAGGGAAATTCCACTGAAAAATTACATGGCACATAATTCATTATATAATACGCTTTTATCCCAAAATTTTCCATGTAACTACTTGAAATGGGGTATTCTTCCTATGTCAAAAGTTCTATGTAATTATCAAACGTTCATAAATTATACCTTTTTATAGATGTTAGTGAGGAAAATTTGACCGAAAAATTATAAGGCACATATTTCATTACACAATGCGCCTTTATCCCAACTTTTCCATGGAACTACTTAAAATGGTGTATTCTTCCTATGTTAAAAATTTTCGGTAATTTTAAAACTTTTGCAAATTATGCATTTTTATAGAGGTTAAGTATGGGAAATTTGACCGAAAAAGCACGTGGCACATATTTCATTACATAATGCGCTTTTATCCCACTTTTTTCCATGGAACTACTTAAAATGGTGTATTCTTCCAATGTTAAAAATTCTAGGTAATTTTAAAACTTTTACAAATTATGCATTTTTATAGATTAACATAAAGGAAATTTGACCGAAAAATTACCTAGCACATATTGAATTACATAATGCGCTTTTATCCTAATTTTTTCCCATGAATTACTTAAAATGGTGTATTCTTCCTATGTTACACCATTCTAGGTAATTTTAAAACTTTTGCAAATTATGCATTTTTGTTGAGGTTAGTAAGGGAAATTTGACCGAAATGTTATGTGGCACATATTTCATTGCATAATGCGCTTTTATCCCAATTTTTTCCATGGAACTACTTAAAATGTTGTATTCTTCCTATGTTAAAAATTCTCGGAAATTTTCAAGTATTGCAAATTATGCATTTTTATAGAAGTTAGTAAGAGAAATTTCACCAAAAAATTATGTGGCACATATTGAATTACATAATGCGTTTTTATCCTAATTTTGTCCCTACAGTTACTTAAAATGGTGTATTCTTCCTAATTTACACTATTCTAGGTAATTTTAAAACTTTTGCAAATTATGCATATATGTTGAGGTTAGTAAGGGAAATTTGACCGTAATGTTTTGTAGCACATATTTCATTACGTAATGCGCTTTTATCCCAATTTTTTCCATGGAACTACTTAAAATATTGTATTCTTCCTATGTTAAAAGTTCTAGGTAATTTTAAAACCTTTTCAAATTATGCATTTTTATTGAGGTTAGTAAGATAAATTTCACCGAAAAATTACGTGGCACATATTTCATTACATAATGCATGTTCATCCCAATTTTTACGATGGAACTACTTAAAATGGTGTATTCTTCCTATGTTAAAAATTCTATTTAATTTTAAAAATTTTGCAAATTATGCATTTTCATTCAGGTTAGTAAGGGAAATTTAACCAAAAAATTACATGTCACATATTTCATTACATAATTCTTGTTTATCCCAATTTTTTCCATGGAACTACTTAAAATGGTGTATTCTTCCAATGTTAAAAATTCTAGGTAATTTTAAAATTTTTGCAAATTATGCATTTTTACTGAGTACGTAAAGGAAATTTGACCTAAAAATTATGTGGCACATATTTCATTACATAATACTCTTTTATCCCAATTTTTTCCATGGAACTACTTAAAATGGTGTATTCTTCCTATGTTAAAAATTCTAGGTAATTTTAATATTTTTGCAAATTATGCATTTTTACTAAGTACCTAAGGGAAATTTGACCTTAAAATTACGTGGCACACATTTCATTACATAATGCTCTTTTATCCCAATTTTTTCCATGGAACTACTTAAAATGGTGTATTCTTCCTATGCTAAAAATTCTAGGTAATTTTAAAACTTTTACAAATTATGCATATTTATAGAGGTTAGTAAGGGAAATTTGACCGAAAAATTACTTGGCACATATTCAATTACATAATGCGCTTTTAACCTAAATTTTTCCCTTGAATTACTTAAAATGGTGTATTATTCCTATGTTACACTATTCTAGGTAATTTTAAAACTTTTTGCAAATTATGCATTTTTGTTGAGTAAGGGAAATTTGACCAAAAATTCTCATGGCACATATTTCATTACATAATGCGCCTTTCATCCCAATTTTTTCATGGAACTACTTTAAATGGTTTATTCTTCCTATTTGAAAAATTCTAGGTAATTTCAAAACTTTTTGCAAATTATTTATTTTTATAAAGGTTAGTAAGGGAAATTTGACTGAAAAATTACGTGGCTCATATTTAATAACATAATGCTCTTTTATCCCAAATTTTTCAATGGAACTACTTAAAATGGTGTATTCCTCCAATGTTAAAAATTCAAATAATTTTAAAACTTTTGCAAATTAAGCATTTTTATAGAGGTTAGTTAGGGAAATTTGACCGAAAAATTACAAGGCGCAAATCTCATTACACAATGCACTTTTATCACAACTTTTTCCATGGAAATACTTAAAATGGTGTATTCTTCCTATGTTAAAAAGTCTAGGTAATTTTAAAAATTTTGCAAATTATGTATTTTTATTGAGGTTAAGTAAGGGAAATTCCACCGAAAAGTTACGTGGCACATATTTCATTACATAATGTGCTTTTATCCCAATTTTTTCCATGGAACTACTTAAAATGGTGTATTCTTCCTATGTTAAAAATTCTATGTATTTGTAAAACTTTTGCAAATTATACATTTTTATAGATGTTATTGTGGAAAATTTGACCGAAAAATTATAAGGCACATATTTCATTACACAATATGCCTTTATCCCAACTTTTCCATGGAACTACTTAAAATGGTGTATTCTTCCTATGTTAAAAATTCTCGGTAATTTTATAACATTAGCAAATCATGCATTTCAATAGAGGTTAAGTATGGGAAATTTGACCGAAAAATTACGTGGCACATATTTCGTTACATAATGTGCTTTTTCCAAAACAATTCTATGGAACTACTTAAAATGGTGTATTCTTTCAATGTTAAAAATTCTAGGTAATTTCAAAACTTTTACAAATTATGCATTTTTATAGAGGTTAGTAAGGGAAATTTGACCGAAAAATTACATGGCACATATTGAATTACATAATGCGCTTTATCCATATTTTTTCCCTGGAATTACTTAAAATGGTGTGTTCTTCTTATTTTACACCATTCTAGGCAATTTTAAAACTTTTGCAAATTATGCATTTTTGTTGAGGTTAGTAATGGAAATTTGACTGAAAAATTACGTGGTACATATTTCATAACATAATGCGCTTATATCCCAATTTTTTCCTTGGAACAACTTAAAATGGTGTATTCTTCCTATGTTAAAAATTCTAAGTAATTTTAAAACTTTCGCAAATTATACATTTTTATCGATGTTAGTGAGGAAAATTTGACCGAAAAATTATATGACACGTATTTCATTAAACAACGCGCCTTTATCCCAACTTTTCCATGGAACTACTTAAAATGGTGTATTCTTCCTATGTTAAATTCTTGGTAATTTAAAACTTTAGCAAATTATGCATTTTTATAGAGGTTAAGTATGGGAAATTTGATGGAAAAATTATGTGGCACGTATTTCATTACATAATGTGCTTTTTCCAAAAACTATTACATGGAACTACTTAAAATGGTGTATTCTTCCAATGTTAAAAATTCTAGGTAATTTTAAAACTTTTACAAATTATGCATTTTTATAGATGTTAGTAAAGGAAATTTTACTGAAAAATTACCTGGCACATATTCAATTACATAATGCGCTTTTATCCTAATTTTTTCCCATGAATTACTTAAAATGGTGTATTCTTCCTATGTTACACCATTCTAGGTAATTTTAAAACTTTTGTAAATTATACATTTTTGTTGAGGTTAGTAAAGGAAATTTGACCGAAAAATTACGTGACACATATTTCATTACATAATGCGCTTTTATCTCAATTTTTTCCATGGAACTACTTTAAATGGTGTATTCTTCCTATTTGATAAATTCTAGGTAATTTCAAAACTTTTTGCAAATTATGTATTTTATAGAGGTTAAGTAATGGAATTTCCACCGAAAAATTACATGGCACATATTTCATTACATAATGTGCTTTTATCCCAATTTTTTCCATGGAACTACTTAAAATGGTGTATTCTTCCTATTTTAAAAATTCTGTAATTTTAAAACTTTCGCAATTTATACTTTTTTTATAGATGTTAGTGAGGAAAATTTGACCGAAAAATTATAAGGCGTATATTTCATTACATAATGTGCCTTTATCCCAACTTTTCCATGGAACTACTTAAAATGGTGTATTCTTCCTATGTTAAAAATTCTAGGTAATTTTAAAACTCTTGCAAATTATGCATTTTTATGGAGGTTAAGCATGGGAAATTTGACCGAAAAATTACGTGGCTCGTATTTCATTACATAATGTGCTTTTTTCCAAAAATTTTGCATCGAACTACTTAAAATGGTGTATTCTTCCGATTTTAAAAATTCTAGGTAATTTTAAAGCTTTTACAAATTACGAATTTTTATAGAGGTTAGTAAGGGAAATTTGACCGAAAAATTACATGACACATATTGAATTTCATGATGCGCTTTTATCCTAATTTTTTCCATGGAACTACTTAAAATGGTGTATTCTTCCTATGTTCAAAATTCTATATCATTTTAAAACTTTTGCAAATTATGCATCTTTATATAGGTTAAGTAACGAAAATTTGACCAAAAAATTACGTGGCACATATTTCATTACATAATGCGCTTTTATCCAAAAAATTTCCATGGAACTACTTAAAATGGGATATTCTTCTTATTTTAAAAAATTCTAAGTAAATTTCAAATTTTTGCAAATTATGCATTTTTATTGAAGTTAGTAAAGGAAATTTGACCGAAAAATTACATGGCACATATTTCATTACATAATACACTTTTACCTTAATTTTTTCCCTGGAACTACTTAAAATGGTGTCTTCTTTCTATGTTATAAATTCTAGGTAATTTCAAAAAAATTACAAATTATTCATTTTTATTGAAGTCAGTAAGGGAAATTTAACCGAAAAATTACGTGACACATATTTCATTACATAATGGGCTTTTATCCCAATTTTTTCCTTGGAACTACTTAAAATGTTGTATTCTTCCTATGTTAAAAATTCTAGGTAATTTTAAAACTTTTACAAATTATGCATTTTTATAAAGGTTAGTAAAGGATATTTGACCGAAAAATTACGTGGCACATTTAATTACATAATGCGCTTTTGTCTTAATTTTTTCCTTGGAACTATTGAAAATGGTGTATTTTTTCACCACCCATTTCTGTTTTTGAGCTTGTAATACTCTGCCAATTTTATGTTTCCAAGTGACGTAGTCATCACAGGTTAGAGAATTGTCTTTCATGATGTTGATTAAGGATGTATTGGTTATATTACTATAAAATAAATAAATCAAGTACAAGCAAACATTAATAAAAGTTCTTTTGAATAATTTTGCTTACTTTGAATTAATATTTAATCCATTCAACGGTAATTTAGACCCACAAATAATGTGCCTCATTAGAGAGTACTAGTGTTCTAGTAGACGATAGACGCTAATCGGACGGTGGCCCGACGCCTAGCGCCTAAGCGGCGAGATGGGTTGTGGAGAGGAGAGGGAAAAGCAGAGGCGGCAGCTAGGGTTTTCAGAGGAAAAGAGATGAGATGGGAGAATAAGAGAGGAGAAAAGAGGAGGCTAGGGTTTTGTATTTTTTTTTAGAGAGAAATTCAAAAGTAACCATGTGAAACATTAAACTTTTGTTAATAACCACTTTTGAAACTTTAATTATTAATAACCACTTTTTTTTAAAAATATTAGTGTATGTCCATAAATTACAAGATTACCCCTTAAATTAGTTTTATTTTTTAAAAAAAAAAAACCTTGAAACTTGAAATCATGACTAAATTGAAAATGTCCAAACTTGAAATCATGCCTAAATTGAAATGCCCAAACTTGAAATAATGCATAAATTGAAAATGTTTAAACTTGAAATCTGGACTAAATTGAAATTAGGCTTAGGTTTTTTTTTTCCCCTTTTTCTTCTTCCTCAAATTCAAATTAGGTTTAAGTTTTTTTTATTTCTCTTTTTTATTGCAGACCACGTCGCCGGAGATCGCAGCATGGAGCAGCTGGATATCGCCTAGACCAGCGACCTTCGCGAACCAACGGCGCACGAAAGCTTCGCCTGGTCATCACACGAACCAGAGGTACTGGTTCATGCGAAGACCAAGCGATGCCTTCGTGCACCGCTGGTTCATGAAGGTCACTGGTCCAGGCAACGTCCGACTACTGTTTAGCGACAACTCCGGTGTTGGGCGACGACTCTGGCGATGGGCGACGAGATGGAGAGGAGAAAAGAGAGAGATGACCAGGAGAGAGAGAGAGAGAGAGAGAGAGAGAGAGAGAGAGAGAGAGAGAGAGAGAGAGAGAGCAGAGGAGAGAGAAAGAAAAGAGAGAAAAGAGAGAGAAAGTGTTTTGGGGATGGTTTTTATATGAGGATTTTCCTTTAATTTCTCAAAAAAGTGGTTATTAACAATTAAAATTTCGTTTGTTGTTAAAAACGAATTTCCCATAATATATGTGGTCATTTTTGACAATTTTCACTTTTTTTAAAAAAGAATAAAAAGATGCAGTAATATTAACCCTTTAACAAATAAAAAATTTAAATGAGTTGAATTAAGTATAGTAATTGTTGAGCCTCACTCTCACCCCCAATCTAAATTAAATAATAATAAAAAAAAACAAAAAGAAGCATAAGAAAAATGAAACCCTTGAGAGCAGCTATATATAACTTTTCATAAACTAGGGTTTAGCCACCACCAACGACTTTCTTTTTCTTTATCTGTTTGCTCGTGCATTGAGGAAGAGGGGATACATCCCCCTAGCCGCCTCCTCTTTTCTCCTCACCTCTGAAAACCCTAGCCGCCACTTGCAACAGCTACCTAGTGCCTATTTAACTCAACGTAGATCGAATAATAAGAGAGTACCCACTATTTACAGCTAGACTAGGACCCTCTAACTTTATTTGATCTTATGAATCTATTAACAAAAACTCTTGGGAGGATATTAATAATTCCATATTGAGTGTATTACCAAAGTTTCGACCCTCAATTATTTTCTTTCACTAAAAAATTACTTCCTCCAGAAATAATGTTGCTCAAGTCAATTGCCAAGTCTATCATAAACAGATCTTGCTAGATTCCGTTTGTATGAACCTGTTTGGGAGTGTCACACAAAACTTTTGGCTTGATCAACTTTTAGAGATCTAGGGTATTGTTAGTACCTTCTCCCACTCAATGTTTTTGGCGTGTTGTGGATTTACACACTAATGATTTACCAAAGTTATCTAGATGCTTTTAGAATCCTAAAATCATTCAATGCATGTTTGACATAAAAGTGATGAGTGGCACTCTCTATTCTATATAGCATGTTATCCATCCATGGCAATCACACAACCATATATTCACAATAAACAATTTAAAGCGAATAAAATCCTAAGCTATGGCTCATCCTAAAAAAAAAAAAAATATCTTGGATTCTTCCAATCTTCATTCTCCACCTTGTAATCATAACGTGCACCATTGGTAATAACGATTTATTTAATTCACAACTCTTGCAAAAAAAATAAGTCCCCAAATTACCTTCTTTTTTTTTTTTTTTCTTTTTCTTTTATGAATGTATGTGTCGCACACCAGGTTGCCACGCGCGTGCACTGGGTGCTTGCGCATCAGTGGTGGTGCAGCCGTGCACGTGCGTACCACGCAGCACGCACGCATCAGGTGCTGCTGCACACGTACAATGCGTGCACGTATCGCATGCCGAATGCTCATCATATGTTCGTTTTCTTCTTCAGATTTCCTTTGAATTTTCTTCACAGTTACAACAAATAAAGAAAAAAAGAAAACCAAGTAAAAAAAAATCAAGAAGGAAACATGGTGATGATAGACCACCCTTCTTGTTTAAATACATTTACATAAAATTACACATAAATTTTCTAGAGCCATAGCTAGGAACACAAATAACAAGAATTAATATAACATACATCCAATGTATATATTAAATCAAATATAGAAACCCGAGAGTGCCATCTCTTCTAACAAACATACAAAATCAAGAAATATTAATAATTCACATAAGAAAGATTTTTAGATTTAATACATGTTTACATGATGAGGAATCTATGATGATGATGAATGTTGATAAATGATATTGACAACGCGGTGAAGGATGACAGGATGAAAGACAATGTCGGCGATGACGTGATGAAGAATGAAGGATGATGGTGATGAGGACGATTATGCATGATGCAAGATGATGGATGATGCATGATAATGATAAAGATAATGAAAATGATGATGACACATGATAATGATAATAAATGATTTTGATGACGATGTTGATGAATGATGATGATAATGCAATGAATGATTAAGGATGGCGGTGATGATTATACAATGTATAATGATTATGTGGATAACGCGATGAAGGATGATGCATGATGCATGATTCATGATGGTGACGAGGACGATGATGCATGATTTTATGATGTATAATTATTATGTGGATAACACGATGAAGAATGAAGGATGATGCATGATCATCATGATGATAATGATAATGACAATGACAATGATGCATGATAATGAGACGATGTTGATGAATGATGATGATAATGCAATGAAGGACTAAGGATGTGATGATGATGATTATATGATGTATAATGCATGCCATCATGATGATCATGAATGATGAAAGATTGTGCATGATGCATGATTATGTATGATTAAAAAAAAAACATTACAGTAATCGAAAGAAACAGTGATACCTTTAACTGCCATTTTTTTATTGGGGAATTGCACAAACATCCCTCGAGGTTTGATGAAATTGCACAGATATGGTAGTTTTGGCCATATACATATAAACGTCCCTCAACATTTAAAAATTATTGCACAAACATCCCATGCCGTTAGATGGATCCATTAGTCAATGGTCAAAAGTGTAAAAAGTCTAAAATACCCTTTATTTTTATTTTAAATAAACTAAAAAATAAGATAAAAAAATATTTTAGATCACATGAATGTATCTTAAATCTGAAACCTAGAAAAAAAAATTCATCTTTACAAATAAATAAAAAAATAGTTTTTTAAACAATTTAATAATAAATAAATTTTAAAATTTAAATTTATTTAAAATCAAAGGGGAATGGCACAAACTATTTTTTTTTTTTTTTTTGAATATGAATTATTTTTCCAGCTTTCAGATTTAAGATACATTCATATTTTCTAAAAGATTTTTTAATATTTTTTTATCTTATTTTTGAATTTTTTATTTTGTTTAAAATAAAAATATAGGATATTTTTAACTTTTTACATGTTTAACCATTGACTAACGGATCCATCTAATGGTAGGGGATGTTTGTGCAACAATTTTCAAATGTTAAGGGAAGTTTGTGCATATATAGTGAAAACTGCCATATTTGTGCAATTTTATCCAACCTCGGGGGATGTTTGTGCAATTCCCCCTTTTTTTTATTCTTTATCTTGGGAATCCTGTGATGAGAAATAAAATTATTAAAAACCATATCACTAATCAAAAGAAATAGTAATACCATTACTGTTAAAAACCATTATTGTTGTTGTTGATTCTTCTTTATCTACTTCTTCCTTATCTAAGGATCCATCAAAAAGAAATAAGAAGATTACAAATTTAAAAACCATAAAATTCAATTTAAAAATGATGATACCTTTTTTTTGCTAGCTTCTTCTTCTGCGGGTTCACATCTAATGTTACCTTGCATTCAATTAGTCCAAGCAACTAGTAAATATGATGATTATATTAGTTATAAATAGATACTATAGGCTATCTAATGCTACCATACTGATCATGGGTGATTCTCTTAGATCCTACAATTCAATCGGTCCAAACAACTAGTAAATATGATGATTATTCTAGTAAGCCCAAAAGGCTTAACTTAACCCAAAAGACGTCTTGAAGGTTAAGGTTTGCCCAACACTTTATAAAGGGCACAAAGCTTGTTCGTTTTAATGATGTGGGACAGAACCACACATCCAACACGTCCACCTAAGCCTGATACCACTAGGAAGCCCAACAGGCCTAACTTAACCCAAAAGACGTCTTGAAGGTTAAGGTTTGTCCAACACTTTATAAAGGGCACAATGTTTGTTCGTCTTAACGATGTGGGACAGAACCACACATCCAACAATTATATTAATTTTAAATAGATATTATAGGCTATCTAATGATTCTTTTTGACAGAAATTGGTTGTACAAAGAAAAAATGAAGGACATAAACAGCATCTGTGTACAAAATTTAAAATTAACTGCATCCTTTCAGCATCAGGTCCTGTTCTATACGGTCTCAGTATTCTGTCTAATGCACCATTTTCGTACTTTTGATTGATTGTGGAGTACCTGTTCAATAAAAAGCATTTAATATAAGCACCGCATACATATACCTGGTAATGCTACCAAAACCATGCAGAGTTGTACAGCTGTAAGAAAATATAAGGAGTCAATAGGGAGACAAAATTCTGTACTTTTTCATCACAATACAATGACCAAAACCAGGTCCTGTTCTATACGGTCTCAGTATTCTGTCTAATGCACCATTTTCGTACTTTTGATTGATTGTGGAGTACCTGTTCAATAAAAAGCATTTAATATAAGCACCGCATACATATACCTGGTAATGCTACCAAAACCATGCAGAGTTGTACAGCTGTAAGAAAATATAAGGAGTCAATAGGGAGACAAAATTCTGTACTTTTTCATCACAATACAATGACCAAAACCACGATCTAGAGATGACTTATTCATAACTATCGTCTATTGCATCGTCTATGTCATAGCCACCGTAACTCATCACATCAACAGTTGCATTTTGACCAGCACCAAGCTTATCATGTCCAACCTAAAAATAGCACAATTATCAATTTACAAGCCACAAAAGCTTACAGATTCCATAATATGTCTCACTTACCAATTCAATTGTCCTAATTGTCAGGAAAGGCCGTTGAGGATACACCAAGTAAAGCAATGTGTCCATCCGACATAACTACAGAATCACGAGAAAGAAGCAACTTAGTCGAGAATTAAGCCAAGCAGTATGCAAGAACTTGGACTTCTCAAGGTACAATTTCACCCTTGAATTGTCCTTCTTTTCTAGTGGTTGTTCAAGATTATACCGTAAGAGTGCTTCATCAGCAGCCTGTCTCTGTCTATTGAATAGGAGGCTAACTTTTGCATGCCAGTAAATCAATGTGTAAAAGACTAATGTACCACCTGCAAAATCACAAAACATTTGAATTCAATGAGTGCCCAAAATAACCGGTGCTCAATATAGATTAGGGCACTTACCCTCCTCATTGTCGTCCGTTCGAAGAACTACAAGTATAAATAAGGAGAATAGAGTAAGAATCCATAAGACAAGATAAAACCCCATAACTTTCTTCCTTAGTCTCCACATGGTGAATGTCTTTAACAAATGTACTCTTGTAAATATTATCTTCCAACACAATCCTTCTGAAAATGAAATTCAACTAGCTAACATTTTAAGAATTCAGCTTGGCTATAAAAATCACACTACAAGAAAAAGCTGTTTTTACTGCACATATTTTGCCACGGATGTCCATCCGTGGCAAATATTATTAAAAAACACAGAGAAATAACTTCTCATTAAATTTTTCCACGGATTGCAAGTTGCAACACCTATTTGCCACAGTTATTTACCACGGATATACCCGGTAATTAGAAAATAAATAAAAAACCCTAGTAACTTCACTTACTTTTATTTTGACTATTTCACTTCTAAGGAAAAAAAAAAAAAAAAAAAAAAAACTAAATTGTCTCCACTCGCACATCTCCTTCACCGACTGCCGCCTTCGTTGACCGCCGCCTTCGCCGTTGCCTTCGCTGACCGACGCCTTCGTCGCCTATGCCTTTCCGCCCCTCACTATTCTTCGCCGTCATCGGTTAGTTGCCTCTCGTTTCCATTCGCTGATTTCTCCAATGTGGTTAGTTTAATCTTCAGTTTTTTAATTTTTTTTTTAATTTTTTTTTTTTTTTAATTCAGTGGTTAGATTGGAGGCTTCTGTTTGTGAAAGAGGCATGGCTTGGCTACTTCTTTGCTTTTGGTTGGAGAAGAACATTAGTTTAGTGCTGAGGTTCGATTCGATTTTTTTTTATCTTAATTATGTTCTTAATTGGTAGAATCATAATAAAAATTATCATCTTCAATTCAGTTTTTTAGGTCAATTATGCTTTGATTTTATCAACTCTGTAATCAGGTTAGATTCGCCTCAACTTTGATCCAAATTCATGTGAGCTTCCACACGAGTCACCTGTGCAGGTGATTGATTCTTGCTTGATAGTCTCTACTTGTTGGATTAGATAGATAGCTGTTTTTTTTAATCGGTGTTCTTGTCTAAAATTTGTTTTGTTTTTAATTGTTTGAATGAATTGGTAATTGGTTTTGTATTCACCGTTGGATTGACTTTTGGATTCTAGCTAGTTAAATTTTTAACTGGATGTTGATTCAGATTGAGGTGAGTCAATATTGGAGATTCTCATGAGATTGTTTGATTATTTTGTTATATCTATTTTATGTTTGTCCTTATCTAGATATTGATAAGAATCTTCAAGACCTAAGAATCTTCAACGAATCCCCATAACTGATATCCACCACTGTCTATTTTAGGGTCCTCCATTTCGCTGTAAATGTAGTTTCTGATATGGACTGGAATTTGGTGAAAGATACGAGCTGAGTGAGATATGAGTGAGTGCTATTCTTCTGTAATACCTTTCTATGGAGTTCAACCTTGGTTAGTACACCAATTTGTAATAACAATTTAGTCAAATCTTGTTAATGACGAACTTTGAGTAAAGTTGTTTTTCTTTCAAGTGTGTGCAGGAGAGGATCATTCTATTAATCGTACCGGTTTCAGAACAAGGATGGCATTTTTGGGGAGAGTACTGATTCCAAGAATATCGCTAGGTGGCAATACCATCGAAAATGCTTAGGATTCTAACGAGGACATAACAGGGCTTGCAAATGAAGATGGTATTGCTTTCAGCTACCGAAAGTAGATTCTTCTGCTGATTTTATTAATGTATGTTTATGTGTACCCAATATGCTTGGGATTTATGTTTTTTATACTTGTATTTAGTTCAGTAAATATGTCAACGCTTTAATAAACTTAAAACACAATTATTCTAATTTTGTTGTTGATGAATTTGCAGGAAGTTGATACTAAAATTCAAAATTCTTCTGCTGTTCTTTTTCGAGGTGATGATATCTTATACAAATTTGAAAATGACTAAATGATGTTTCATAGGTAAATATCAAATGATGGTTCATGCGTTTAATGTCTCATTTGTATGCTTTTTATATAATTATTTACGATGTCTTTCTTTTCCATATCAATACATGTTTTTGCTCATTCGTGTTGTTGGGTGAGATGTTATGACTATTGGTGAACTGAGATTGTATTTGGACACTAATTGTATTTCCTTCGTACAAAATCCTACCCTTATTGCCTCTTCATTTTGTAGATTGCTGGATTCAAGTAGTTGAGAAATAAATATATTTGATTTGGGAAAACGAGAGGGCCGAGGCCATTGCATTCGATGTTACCTCCAAGGTTAATTTCTTGATAATTCCTAGTTTTTACTTAATGCTTGTTTTTCAATTGATTTATTTATAATTTTATTAACTATTTTTATAGGTTATGGAGGGCTGAAGAATGATGGTTCTAGATGGTTTAAGAACGAGAGCGTTTTCTATATTATTGTGAGAATATTGTAATTGTGTTCACTACATTAATAACTTAAGATTTTTTTAAGGATATTATTTGTTTGTTTGTTTAATTTTAATGAATTTCGATAAATCCAACATTATATATTTTGATGGTTTCTCTCTATTTTATGGTATAATTTAATTTTTCTTTTGCTATCTCAAGAATTTTTTTTTTTTTTTCATTTATTATTTTTATTTAAATCTCTAAAAAAAATAGCATAAAAGGAAAAAAAAAAAGTTGAAATAAGTTTTTGCAGCGGATAGCTACTGCGGCAAATATCAAAAACTTTGCAACAGGCTGTTGCCATGGGTATTTTGCCGCAGCAAGAACACCTTTTGCCACAGTAACATCCGTGTCAAAACTTTTTACAACGGCCGTATTTGCAACACCTCAAATCCGTGGCAAATCTGCGGTAAAAGGCTTTTTGCCACGGATTTTACCGCGGATCTGTCCGAGGCAAAAAGCCCTTATTTTTGTAGTGTCATGTCATATGACCAAGTTATAATTCCACATCAAACACCTCTTTTAAAATTTGACAGTAATCAATCATGCTGAACAAACAATAGAAACTCCAAATGGGAAAGACGTTAAAAAAACAATGCACAGTGTCATGTATTAAGCTGAAAAAAAAATATATAAAACTCCAATGAACTGACATATTGCATTTGTCACAAGCACACAGTTTATGTTCCTTTTATGTAATAACTAATTAACCAAAAGAACTATTTTTCCAACATATTGTGAATTTGTGATAATGCAATGATATTATAAATTTCGAAGCACCTAAAAACTAAACAAATGGCTTTGTTTTGGTTGTGGAAAAATAGAAAAAACTAATCCAGTCCTGGATAGGAAAAACATAACTGTCTACTTACCAAGTTTCTATCTCTCCTATATGAATTAATGCCATAAACCCCTTTTGAGCCAGAGTGACGAATCCAAAATTAATAAAACTGTGGAATTCCAAGTAATTAAGATGTAATTTAGTAGCTTAGCCGTTATTGTTCTATTTCCTAGTTTTTTAGAGATTTGATTGTTATTTTCCTATTTCTTTAGGAATTGTGATTATCCTCTCTTTAGAAGGAAATTAGCTTCCTTTCTTATATATATAGGATATCATCTAGTATAATAAAAATACAAATTTCCTCTAAATTCTTCATGGTATCAGAGCCGCCTTTGAACCCGAAATAAACCCTAAATTCCCTACTGCTCTTTCCGGCAGTAAACCCTATATTTCCCTACTGCACTTTCCAGCAGCAAACCTTATATTTCCCTACTACTCTTTCCAGAAGTAAACTCTATATTTTTTTCCCCTAGTATTATTCCTGACAGATAGGTCTTCAAATAATTCAACATGTCTCACGAATCCTCTTCAGAAGTCTTGTCTGGTTCAGATCCTTCTAACTCTAACAACAATGGAGGCTCTGACCAGACATCCTCTCGGTTGCTCATATCTGGTCACAAGTTGACTGGTAAGAACTATCTTCAATGGTCCAAATCGATCCTCATCTCCATTAGCGGGAAAGGAAAGGATGAGTACATGACTGGAGAGGTACAAAAATCAACCGAGGACCAAGGATATGAGACCGAGAATAACTTGGCAATGTCATGGCTGCTAAATTCAATGAATGCTGATATTAGTGAGAATTTTTTGTTGTATGAGACAGCAAAGGAGATATGGGATGCAGCACAAGAGACTTTCTCTACTTATGATAACACAGCCAAGTTGTTTGTGGTTGAAGGGATTTTACATGATCTGTATCAAGGAGAGGATTCGGTCACTCAATACTACATTAAGCTCTCTAGATTATGGCAGCAGGTAAACATATTTGAGAAGAATATTTTTAAAAATCCAAGAGATGAGGCCACACAAAAAAAAAGTATTGAGAAAAAGATAATTTTCAAGTTCCTGTTAGGGCTAGATCGTAATCTTGATGATGTGAGAGACAGAATCATGGCAATCAAGGCATTACCTACTCTCCGAGAGACAGTTTCTAAGGTGGTGCGTGAATAGAGCAGAAGAAAGGTAATGCTTGGCTCTGACAACAACATTACACAACCAAAGGGTAGTGCCTTAACAATTCATAGAGGAAGAATCAACCAGCCTAGGAAGGGTTGACTGTGGTGTGAGTATTGCAAACGACCAGGTCATCTCAAAGACAGTTATTGGAAGCTTCATGGAAAAACCAGTTGACTAGAAACCCAAGAATAATGGTGACAGAGATACAAAGGGTTACATGGCCAATGGGAATGAAGGTGTTGGAACAGAATCAGTTGTACACAATCAGGAGTAATTGGATCAGCTACAGAAAATGGTTTCAGGTTTAAATGCCTCAATGGTTGGTGCCGGGTTTGTTGCTACTAAAGGTACCTTCTCCACTTCTTTGAATGTGAAAAAGGAGGTCTTAAGGACTTGGATTGTGGATTCAGGTGCAATTGACCACATGACAGGTGATGCTAGAGTGTTTAGTACCTTTGAGCCATGTCAAGGTAACTACAATGTAAAAATTGCAGATGGTTCTCTGTCTAAAGTCATAGGGTGTGGTATTATGATCATCTCAAAAACTCTAACCCTTCAGTCTATGTTACATGTTCCCAATTTAGATTGTAACCTTCTATCTATATCAAAACTCACTTATGATGAAAAATGTCTCTAAATTTTTTCCCACTTATTGTGTGTTTCAGGACATGATTTTGGGGAAGACAATTGGAACTGCTGAGATACAATCTGGTCTCTATATCATCAAGGCCGAAGCTTCTAAGAGGATACAAGGTCATTCTGTTGAGTCCAAGATTTTTTCCCTTGAGTCAATGTCCAAGTCTATGTCTAAGTCCAATAAATAAAGTGCTATTATGTTATGGCATTATAGGTTAGGACATCCTAATTTCTTGTATCAAGAGAAGTTGTTTCCTGACTTATTTCTTAATAAAAGTTCAAAAGATTTTCATTGTGATTTCTATGAGTTATCAAAGCATACTCGTTCTGTGTTCTATCCTAATAGCAACAAATCCTCCAAACCATTTGCATTAATTCACAGTGACATTTGGGGGCCCTCCAGAGTCCCTAATATCACTGGGGCAAAATGGTTTGTCTCATTTGTTGACGATCATACCAAAGTCACATGGGTTTTTCTAATGAAAGAAAAGTCTGAGGTCACCAATATTTTCAAAAAATTTAATTCATTGATTAAAAATCAGTTTCAAACCAAAATTCAAGTGTTCATATCAGCTAATGGGAGAGTTTTTTTTAGTGAAGGGATTGTTCACCAAACCTCATGTGTTGACACACCTCAACAAAATGGGATCTCTGAGAGAAAAAACCGTCACATGTTAGAGCTGACCAGGTCCTTACTGTTTTGTATGAGGGTGCCAAGTCGTTTTTGGGGTGAGGCTGTTCTCACAGCTGTCCATCTAATTAATAGGAAACCCTCTAAAGTATTACACTTCAAAACTCCATGTAAAACCCTACTTGACACATATCCTTACACAAAATTTATATCAACCATTCCTCTCCGCATTTTTGGTTGCATAGTGTTTGTGCATATTCAACCATATTATAGGGGTAAACTTGATCCTAGAGCCGTTAGGTGTTTGTTTTTGGGTTATTCTCTTACTCAAAAAGGATATCGATGCCACAACCTAGAAACTAGAAAGATTCATATTTCTCTAGATGTTACCTTTGTTGAGGATCAACCTTTCTTCCCACAAACTAAAACTCAAGGGGGAGTGAGAATGAATTTCAGTTTTTGGATATTGGTGGTCCTCATAGTCATGTTCTCCTATAGGGTCCTCTAGTCCTATCAGTCCTGAAATTCCTCTTTTTGAGTCCAATATATCTCCTATACAATGTGAGTCCAATATGTCTCATACAACAACAAATGCAGTCTCCTCAAACCTATAATCATCCAGACATAACATGTAAGTTCCAAGCAAAACCTATTGTATACTCGAGGAGGCCAAAGGAAAATAAAGATGGACCAGACAAGGTTGTATCTTAGCAAGACCAGGAGCCTCAACCAGAATTGGTCCATATATTTGATCCTAACATTGAACCTTTGAGTGATCCTAGCACTAGCCGAAACACTAACCAGATCAGTGAGGAAGTTCCTTCAGATACTGAAATACCAATCGCTCTAAGGAGACTAGTAAAAGAGTGTAGAGCAAGACCCCTTTACCCTTTGAGTAAGTACATGTCCTGTGAGGGTCTTTTAGCTAGTAACAAAATTTTTGCTCACAATATTTCTCAAACGTCTATTATAGCAAACATCCAAGAGTCCATGTTAATTCCAGAGTGGAAAAATGCAGTTATGGAGGAATTATGAGCACTTCAGAGAAAGAAAACCTAGGAAATCACATAATTGCCGAAGGGTAAGAAGGTTGTGGGGTGCAAATGGGTTTTCACAGTGAAGCATAAAGCGAATGGCAGTGTAGAACGTTACAAGGCCAGACTAGTGGCTAAAGGGTTTACACAAACCTATGGGATTAATTATGAGGAGACATTTGCTCCGGTCGCTAAACTAAACACAATCAGAGTTCTTCTATCCCTAGCAGTTAATCTCAACTGGAAGATTCATCAAATGGATGTAAAGAATGCTTTCCTAAATGGAGAATTAGCAGAGGAAGTTTATATGGAAGGTCCTCCAGGTTTGGAAAATGTGTAGTGAGACAAAATCTGTAAGTTAAAATTTGATTGTTATTTTCTATGTCTTTAGGGATTGTGATTATCCTCTCTTTAGAAGGAAATCAGCTTCCTTTCTTGTATATATATAGGATGTCATCAGGTATAATAAAAATACAAATTTCCTCTAAATTCTTCAAACACTAAGAGGCCATAAAGCAAGAGATGATAACAAGATTAAGAGTGTTTAACTTAAAATTTTGGATAACTAATTATTTAATGCAATACTGAAAGAAATGATGTAGACAAGCAGTTTTAATTACTTGATAGTTGATCTCTAAAACGTATTAATCAACGTTCTCGTTGATAAGTTCTCGTTGATAAATTCTCTTATGGCGCGTTTACTAATCAGTAATCAAACTCATGAAAGGGAATTAAGTTACTAATTTGTGAATTCAAGTGTTTACTAAAATTTTAGGGAATTAAGTTACGTGGACCCCACTCTTAAATCAGTAATTAAGTTACTGATGGAAATGAGATTTGATTCCCCCCACCCACCCTAAGAATCAAGTTCCCTTTCCTGATTAAAAAAGGGAATTCATATACTTTTACTAAAATATCCTCACTTATAATAATTATAAAAAAAAAAAGTTGTCTTTCCACTTTATCGTTTTGTTTTAGGAATTGTTCTCTGTCATTCTTTTTTGTTCATCGTTTTCCTCCGAATCTTGCTATAGGTATGCTTTTTTTTTTTTAATCTTTAATTTCTTGAATATACATAGAAATCTTTGACCCATTGATTTTTTTTTTTTTTTTCTCTTTTTGTCAAATCTGCGATGGCTGTTTTTTTTTTTTTTTTTTTTTTTTTTACTAAAGCAGTATAAAGCATTACATATTCATATATAAGGGGACACACAGTTTCGTTCACAGTTGTATCGTTAGCTTGTTTAGGTGTTGATAGGTTTCAATTTGATTGTGATCTCAATTGTAATCTGCCTGAACTTGGAAAATTTGGCTTCTTGTTAAAGCCTACCTTTTGTCCCCAATAAAAAAAAACATATTCATATATATATATATATACACTACAAGAAAAATGGGCAATAGCAACAAATTCTTTAACAACGATTTTATTTTTGTCGCTAAAGATCACTTTTAGTGAGGAAAATCAAATTTCGTTACTAAAGAACTTCAACGACAATATCTTTAACAACAATCAAATATATGTCGCTAGAGAGCACTTTTAGTGACAAAATGTAAATCTCGTTATAATAGACATAAGTTCTTGTGACAATATACATTTCGTTACTATATATCATTTTAGCGACAAAAAATATCGTTGCTATAACATATTTATAGTGACGTTAAATTATTTGTTGCCATAACATGTGTTCTAGTCACAAAAACAAGATTTGTCGTTAAAATTGTATTCTAGAGACAAATATAATTCGTTACTTAAGGTTTTAATAATAATTTTAAAATTAACACTACAAGAAATTTGAGATACATGGACAAAAAGATTTAGGGGTATTATTATTTCCCCAATAACTTTTGAGGTTATCGGTCATTTTGCTCCCTCTTGTTTTAGTATTGGCCATTTTCCACCATTTGTTAACAAATCTTGGACCTCGAACCTCCGAATGCACGACTCGTGTGTGAGCACGAATGCCGCTCCGATTGGACCGTGAGAGTCCAGTTGACTTTTTGCCACTTCCCTAAGTCAACGTTTTTGATAAGGAAAGAATTAATTGGTTGGATTCTGATTTCTTACTTGATCACTAAGAATAAAGAATTGGTTTTAATTAGAAATAAATCTCTTCAAACGGAAATTATTCTCTAATTAATTGGATTTCCTTATTAAAATCAAAAACGTATTAACCAAGGAAATTCCACATTAATCCTGAAACCCTAGTGGTTCATTATTTTCTATAAAACCCTAGGTAGTCTGTTCATTATTTTCATCCCGAATTACACAGTTGTAGCAGCCGTAATTCTTCTTCTCCTTCTTCAGTTCTTTGGTGAGTTTCATCCCGAATATTTGAGTTCGCTGAAAGTGGTTTGCTCCACTGTCGAGCCGTTGTATCCTGGGAGACGATCGCTAACACATACGGTGTAATATACGGCGAAATCGTCTTAAGGACACCGTGTGAAACACGGGCCTCGGTTCCTTTGATTTCTAACGGTTTTTTCTTTTCTGGTTTATTTACATTGTCTTGCTGCAGGTTCAATCCAGATTGTGGTTTTTTGAGATAGCAATAACACTATTAGCGTTTTCATTAAAATATTATTTTACCCTTTCTATTTAATAGAAAACAATTAAACAATTTTAAAATTTAAAATGAAAACAATTTTAACATCTGTTCATGGGATACTTCAGTTAATTTGGTAGAGATTTGTTCTGTGTAAGAACAAACACCAAATCTTTAACAACAATTAAATATTTGTCGCTAGAGAGCACTTGTAGTGACAAAACGTAAATTTTGTTACAATAGATATAAGTTTTTGCGACAATATATAAATTTCGTTACTATATATCATTTTAGCAACAAAAAATATCGTTGCTATAACATATTTATGGTGACGTTAAATTATTCGTTGCCACAACATGTGTTTTAGCCACAAAAACAAGATTTGTCGTTAAAGATATATTCTAGAGACAAATATAATTTGTTACCTAAGTTTTAATAATAATTTTAAAATTAATACTACAAGAAAATTGAGATACATGGACAAAAGGATTTAACGGTATTATTTTTTCCCCCATAACTTTTGAGGTTATCGGTCATTTTGCACCCTCTTGTTTCAGTATTGGCCATTTTCCACTCTTTGTTAACATCTGTTAGTATTTTCATTAAAATATTATTTTACCCTTTCTATTTAATTAAAAATAATTAAACAATTTTAAAATTTAATGAAATAAAAAAAATAGTGGAGATCTTGTTCATGAGATACTCCAGTTAATTTGGTAGATATTTGTTTTGTGCAAGAACAAACACCAAATCTTTAACAACAATCAAATATTTGTCACTAGAGAGCACTTGTTGTGACAAAACGTAAATTTCGTTACAACAAATATAAGTCTTGTGACAATATATACATTTCATTACTATATATCATGTTAGCGACAAAAAATATCGTTGCTATAACATATTTATAGTAACATTAAATTATTCGTTGCCACAACATGTGTTTTAGCCACGAAAACAAGATTTGTCGTTAAAGATAATTCTAGAGACAAATATAATTTGTTACCTAAGTTTTAATAATAATTTTAAAATTAATACTACAAGAAAATTGAGATGCATGGACAAAAAGATTTGGGGGTATTATTATTTCCCCCATAACTTTTGAGATTATTGGTCATTTTGCATCCTCTTGTTTCAGTATTGACCATTTTCCATCATTTATTAACATCTATTAGCATTTTCATTAAAATATTATTTTACCCTTTCTATTTAATAGAAAACAATTAAACAATTTTAAAATTTAATGAAATAAAAAAAAATAGTGGAGATCTTGTTCATAGGATACTCCAGTTAATTTGGTAGAGATTTGTTTTGTGCAAGAACAAACACCAAATCTTTAACAACAATCAAACGATTTACAAACCCGATTTGTAAAATTAGAAATTGAAAAAAAAAAAAAAAAAAAAAAAAAACATTATCACCAAACCCGTTTTGCAAAGCATCACCACTATCACCACCACATCGTCATACAATCGAAACCCAAACCATTTCGATTTTAAATTTTTTTGAGATGGAGATGAGAGATTGAGTTGGAGATAAGGATGAGAGATTGAGGTGGAGATGAGAGATTGATGTCACCACTCTCATGGACTCCTAACTCAACTATATATGTTTAAAATATATATATAATTTTATTAAATGTTCCAATAAATATTTTTTAATATATGTTTGTTGTAGAAATTAGAATTTTGATTATTGGAATGAATTTAAATTTATCTAACAAGTTATTTTTTTTTATTTCTAACAATTCATATAGGTTATATATAAATATTGTGCAATTGTTAGCACATCTAATCTTGTAGTCAGGCGGTAAAGACTTACCACTTTGACTTTGAGGTTGTGAGTTCAATTCCTCATAATGACAAATAATTGTCATTATTATCAAGGGTGGGGTGGGGTGGCTGGTCGGTGGCGGGCGGTCGGCCGAGGGCAGGTCAGAGGTGGCCCACCGGCGGCTGGCCGGCGTCGGTGGTGGGGCGGGCCGGTTGTAACGAAACCTAATTTTGTTACAATAGCTCGACCTATTGTAACGATATTTATTTTGTCACTAAAACCTATCTTTTTGCGACAATATATATCGTTACAACAACATATTCCTAGCAACAATAAAGTTTGGTGGGTAAAAATATAGTTTTAGCCATGCAACTGGTTTGTGGGTAAAAATATACCTATTGTAACGAAACCGAATTTTGTTGCAACAGCTGGACCTATTGTAACGATATTTATTGTGTCGCTAAAACCTATCTTTTTGCGATAATATATATCGTTGTAAAAATATATTCCTAGCGACAATAAAGTTTCGTTGCCTAAACATAGTTTTAGCCACGAAACTAATTCGTGGGTAAATATACCTACTGTAACGAAACAAAATTTTGTTGCAATTGCTTGACCTATTGTAACGAAATAGGCGACAAAAAAATTTTGTTGCCTAAGATCTTTTGTGACGAATTTAATGCTTTTGTGACAATTTTGATTTGTTGCTATTGCCCTTTTTTCTTGTAGTGATATATATATATATATATATATATATTTATATTGTTTTGTTAAGTTTTTTTTTTTTCTTTTTCCGTGAAGCATGTATTATATATATATATATATGTTTTGTTTGACAATCTTTTGAGATATAGTTTATAATTTTTATATAAATTTCTTTGTTTTCTTTTATACAGTTAATAATGAATCAAGTACTGTTTAAGCTAATGGTTGCATATGTCGAGTTATTTTGTATTTTAATTTTCGAGAGGGGGAAAAAAGCACCTAAATGTGAGAAATTAATTCGACATCAAATTAATCATGCTTTCAAATCTGAATTACTTCTCAATTTTTAATTATTATTGAATATTGACTAATTAGTTCAAAGTTTTCGATATAACGATGTTAATTACTAGTTATAGTGTTATGAGCAGTATAAAAAATAGTTTTTCATAATAAAAAAAAATTATTTCAACATATTATATACACAAGGGTATTTTTGTAATCAACTATATATCATTCCGATTCCTTAGTTGAAGTAAACACTAGAAAGGGAATAAATTTGATTCCATTTCTGATTCCTAAATTGTTAGTAAACACTGGAATGGAATTTAGTAACTTAATTCCGATTCCTCTCCATTCCCTTTCCAGTGGAACTTGATTCCGATTCCCTCCATTCCTGATTAGTAAACGCGCCCTTAATGAAACACCAAGGAATGTCCTACATGGCTACATGTACTAAATGCAACAAGATGCTGTATGCCTTATATCTCCAGAATCATGGGACTGATGAAATATAATACTTATTATATACCACAAATACATTATAGTTCAAATTTAGTATCATATCCAAATTCAAAAATCATCTTATCGTGCCTTCTTATGACATAACATTATAGCCTGGTTAAGCTATTCTAAGTCACCATAGAGGATAGAAATCGGCTGCTGTTGTTTAAAATTTTAAGAGAATAGTATCATTCGGAACAGTATGGCTTGAGTTTAAAAAGAATAATAAATAAACACTTCCAAAAATTGCTTTTCATTCTTTTCTAGTGCATCAATTATTTTCCCTATTGTCTTTCACATAGTTTTTCTGATTATAGTCCTATCACATTACGTATCCTTTGTTTAGTGTCTTATCCAATAATTTGATCTTTCTTTTCAAATGGGCTGCAGAAAATGTACAATAAACTGTTATTAATTACAAGGTACAACAATCTGTGGCAGCTTGTGAGAGTTTCTGTTGCAATACATTACAAAAATACTAGTTTTTGCAAAACCCCTACATAATCAGCATACACTACAAAAATAATGACATTCTGAGACAAATCCATTTCGTCTCCAAATCAAGTTTTTTCGTCACAGAAAGTCATTCGCTACCAAATTAAGTTGGTCGCGCAGTGGTAGCTAAATCCCCGTCCCAGAATATCTACTGCGACCAATTACAAAATTCGTCTCCGAATGTTTTTTTTTTTTTAAAGCTGCTATAATTTTATTAATAAATAATATAGCCAAAGTAGGCATTACAACCAACAAAACAGAAAACCAAAACAAAACAGGGGCAAACGCAATCCAACAGCAAAGCAAAGCTGCCAAAAACTGCCCACAACCACTTATGAAACCGAGCACCTTCTATAACTACCAAAGTACAAGTCACCGAAGAAGAAAACCTTCAAAAACAACACAGCTGATAAGTATCCAAACTAAGTATAAGCACACACCAAGGAAAATTAGCTCGACAAACATAAGAGCAAAACTTATGTTGATAATGTGCGACCAATTATTTGGTAGCAAATTCACAAAAAGTTTGTCTTAGATATCAAGCCATACAACAATTGGGGATGACATTTGCCTACTAAATATATCGTCTCCAATAAACTATGGACTAAACCCATATTAACGCAAATGTGAGGGACTAAAATCAAAATAACCCTAATATTTAAATAAAAAATGTCATTATTTAATATTTAATTAAATAACATTTTTTATATTTATACACCGCCGCTGGAGACCAACCGCCGCCTCTGACTTCCGTTGACAGCCACAGCTATCGTTGACCGCTGTCGCAACTGGAGATCCGCCGCCGTTGACCTCCTTTTGACCGCCACCACTACTGCCGAACCTGGCCCACTCCTGAAAATAATGGCAATTAATTGTCATCAATGGGAATTGAACTTGAGATCTCAAGTTAAAATTTACAAGTCTTTACCACTTGACTACAATATAGAATGTGATAATAATTGAACAATATTTATATATAAGCTATATGAGTTGTTGGAAATAAAAAAGAAAACATTGTTAGTTAAATTTAAATTTATTCAATTAATCAAAATTCTAATTTCTACGATAGATATATATTAAAAAATATTTATTGAAACTTTTTATAAAATTATATTTTTTAAAACATATATAATCGAGTTATTGGTTAATACTCTATGGTCACGTTTGGTTACATGGTGGAACGGTAATCAGAATAGTAATGGGAATGAGAATGGAAAGGAAAGGAAAACTTTTTTTTTTTTTTTTTTTGGTTGGAACTTTAGAAATAGTCTCTGAATCAATATTATTTTGTTTGGTTAACAACGAAGTGGAATGAAGTTAACTGTATTTTGACCAAAATACCCCTAATTATAAAACATTCATAAAAATATGAGAATATTATAATGTTGCCTGAGTTATGAGAATATTATAATGTTGTGACTGCAAAATTAAATAGAAAATATTAATGTATATACAAGTACAAAAACCATATAATATTTACATAAATAGACAAATTCAGAAAACACATTTATCACATAAAAGCTAATTTCTTTTACTTTTGTCACATGTCTATAAGCATATTCTAATTTCAATTTTTTTCACTAATCGGTTATTTCAATCATTCTGATAAAAATATATTAATATTCATAGCCAAATCATTTTACAACTAAATAGCAATATAACACTTGATTACAAACAACAATATAAACAAAAATATTATGGAAAACATTCAAACCATTGTTCATCACATGTTTTCTTACTTAAATTACACAAAATTAAAGCTCGACAACTCCACTGGAGCCATGAAAAGAATGAAAAGAATTACTCATCAAGCTTAATTTTAAAAAGTAAATGTACAAAACAAAAACTAAATGCATAAAACTAAACTAATCGTAATTTAGAGTTGGAGCCTTGAATAAATCAATAAGTCATAAATAAAGTAAAAAAAAAAATAGTAAATAACATTTTTTTTAAAATATAGTAAATTACATCGGAATTGAGCAGCTGATGTCGAAAGTTGCGTTGGATTGGTGAGGGCAAAGATGATGGATGTGGGATTTGGGTGGGAAAAAATGAGTGAAAAGTTGAGAAATGAGTTGGGAATGAAATTAGGGATTTTGTATTTAAAAGAAATTAGGGATTTAGTATAAAAGTTGAGAAATGAGAGAAGTTTGGCCTTAAATTTGGGTACATAAACTTATTGATTTTTTTATTATATGAAATTGATGAAGTTATTGAATTTGTGTTTATATTTGTGGTAACTTTTCATTTGAAACCGATGAATTTATAAGTATTGGCTATTAAATAATTATTTTTAAATATATATTTAACCAATTAATTAATAATTTGATAAATCTATGGAGAGTATCATTTGGAGACCAAAATGAGTTGGTCGCAAAATGTCATCTTCAGAGACGAATTATGTCATCTCCGAATGTCCATCCAAATAAAACCAAAATCTATATATGAGAGCATCATTTGGAGACCAAAATGAGTTGGTCACAAAATGGCATCTTCAAAGATGAATTATATCGTCTCCGAATGTCCATCCAAATTAAGAAAGAAATACCAAAATCTAAATAACTAATTTAACTATTTAATTAATAATTTGGTAAATCTATACAGAAGTTTGGCCTTAAATTTTGGTAGATAAACTTATTGATTTTTTATTTTTATTTTTGAAATTGATGAAATTATTGAATTTGTGTTGACTTCTCATTTGAAATGGATGAATTTATAAGCCTTGGCCATTAATTAATTTTAATATATATATATATATATATATATATATATATATATATATGATAAATTTATAGAGAAGTTTGGCCTTAAATTTGGGTACATAAACTTATTGAAATTTTTTTATATGAAATTGATGAAGTTATTGAATTTGTGTTTATATTTGTGGTAACTTTTCATTTGAAACCGATGAATTTATAAATATTGGCTATTAAATAATTATTTTTAAATATATATTTAACCAATTAATTAATAATTTGATAAATCTATGGAAAGTATCATTTGGAGACCAAAATGAGTTGGTCGCAAAATGTCATCTTCAGAGACGAATTATGTCATCTCCGAATGTCCATCCAAATAAAACCAAAATCTATATATGAGAGCATCATTTGGAGACCAAAATGAGTTGGTCACAAAATGGCATCTTCAGAGACGAATTATATCGTCTCCGAATGTCCATCCAAATTAAGAAAGAAATACCAAAATCTAAATAACTAATTTAACTATTTAATTAATAATTTGGTAAATCTATACAGAAGTTTTGCCTTAAATTTTGGTAGATAAACTTATTGATTTTTTATTTTTATTTTTGAAATTGATGAAATTATTGAATTTGTGTTGACTTCTCATTTGAAATGGATGAATTTATAAGCCTTGGCCATTAATTAATTTTAATATATATATATATATATATATATATATATATATATATATATATATATATATATATGATAAATTTATAGAGAAGTTTGGCCTTAAATTTGGGTACATAAACTTATTGAAATTTTTTTATATGAAATTGATGAAGTTATTGAATTTGTGTTTATATTTGTGGTAACTTTTCATTTGAAACCGATGAATTTATAAATATTGGCTATTAAATAATTATTTTGAAATATATATTTAACCAATTAATTAATAATTTGATAAATCTATGGAAAGTATCATTTGGAGACCAAAATGAGTTGGTCGCAAAATGTCATCTTCAGAGACGAATTATGTCATCTCCGAATGTCCATCCAAATAAAACCAAAATCTATATATGAGAGCATCATTTGGAGACCAAAATGAGTTGGTCACAAAATGGCATCTTCAAAGACGAATTATATCGTCTCTGAATGTCTATCCAAATTAAGAAAGAAATACCAAAATCTAAATAACTAATTTAACTATTTAATTAATAATTTGGTAAATCTATACAGAAGTTTTGCCTTAAATTTTGGTAGATAAACTTATTGATTTTTTTTTTTTTTTTTGAAATTGATGAAATTATTGAATTTGTGTTGACTTCTCATTTGAAACGAATGAATTTATAAGCCTTGGCCATTAATTAATTTTAAAATATATATATGTATGATAAATTTATAGAGAAGTTTGGCCTTAAATTTGGGTACATAAACTTATTGAAAAAAAATTATATGAAATTGATGACGTTATTGAATTTGTGTTTATATTTGTGGTAACTTTTCATTTGAAACCGATGAATTTATAAGTATTGGCTATTAAATAATTATTTTTAAATATATATATTTAACTAATTAATTAATAATTTGATAAATCTATCGAGAGCATCATTTGGAGACCAAAATGAGTTGGTCGCAAAATGTCATCTTCAGCGACGAATTATGTCGTCTCCGAATGTCTATCAAAATAAAACCAAAATCTATATATGAAGAGCATCATTTGGAGACCAAAATGAGTTGGTCGCAAAATGTCATCTTTAGAGACGAATTATGTCGTCTCTGAATGTCCATCCAAATAAAACCAAAATCTATGGAGAGCATCCTTTGGAGACCAAAATGAGTTGGTCGCAAAATGTCATCTTCAGAGACAAATAATTTCGTCTCCAAATGTCCATCCAAATAAAACCGACATCTATGGAGAGCATCATTTGGAGACCAAAATAGTTCGTCGCAAAATGTCATCTTCAGAGACCAAATATCAATTCGTCACTGAAAGCTTCATTCTGAGACCAAATTTCAATTCGTCTCTGAATATATGGTAGCTGATACCCAAATTTCTTGTAGTGATATATCAAGTTTTCATGCCAACCAAAAAACAGAAAAAATGACGAAAGATAAGGAGGAAGTAAGGTTGAACCAGTCGGAAAGTCTAAGGGGCCGTTTGGTATGGGGTAATCAAAGTAATGTGATTCCTGGAAATGTGAAACCCAATAATGTGATTCCTGAGAAAGTTGCATACATGTGTTTGGTTGTGCATGGGAATATTATATTGAATTCCTGGGAATGTTAGATAATTGTGTTTGGTTGCGTATGGAATGTTTTTGTCTTTACATATAAAAACATGTCAAGATTAATTTTAAAATAAAAAAAAATTATAAATAAATAAATAACATCTACACGTCATCATCATCTTCATTTCAAATAACAAAACAAATCAAGAAAAGAAAAAAGAAAAAACTGGAATTTGTTGTCTTCATCTTCATCTTCTCGACGTCGTCGATCTTCGTCTTCTTCTTCTCGTCGTCGCCGTCCTTGTCTCCACGTCTTCTTGTCTTCATCTTCTCCTTGTCGTCGTCCTTAGCTCCACGTTGTCATCGTTGTCGTTGCCTATAGCCGGGTTCTTGATCTTCGTCGTCCTTGCCTCCATTTCTTCCAAACGGCCGGAGAAGAATTTTTGGAAGAAATTGATCAATTGCCCAAGAATCACATTTTGATCTAGGGTATTATAATTTTGGGTTCAAAAAATTTTTGTCACTATTTGGGGCGCTTTTTGTAAGACAGGCACCACATTACTAATTTAAGTTTAAAAGGCACATATTTAGGTGACCAGACAAAAATACCCATTTTTGTCACATTGTGTCTTTTTCAAACGTTAAGAGAAAACCTTTTTAAACATTTTCGTGCATTTTCGAGCCTTTTTACATTGTTCGAGCCTTTTAATACATCCTTTTAAACAGTTATCTGAGCCTTTTTGAACATTTATCGAGCCTTTTTGAACTTTGTCGAGCCTTTTTGTACATGAATCGAGCTTTTTTGTACAGTAATCGTGCCTTTTTGTACTGCAATCGTGCCTTTTTGAACCTTTATGAATCGAGTCTTTTTGTACAGTAATCGTGCCTTTTTGTACAGTAATCGTTCCTTTTTGTACTGCAATCGTGTCTTTTTGAACCGTATTGTAATCGTGCCTTTTTGTACATGAATCAAGCCTTTTTGTACTGTAATCGAGCCTTTTTGGACAGTAATCGTGCCTTTTTATACAGTAATCGTGCCTTTTTGTACTGCAATCGTGTCTTTTTGAACCGTCTTGTAATCGTGCCGTTTTGTACTATAATCGAGCCTTTTTGTACAGTAATCGTGCATTTTTGTACTGTAATCGTGCCTTTTTGAACCTTTATTTCAAGCCTTTTTGAACTGGCCACGAGCCTTTTAGAATGTTACCCGAGCATTTTCAAGGAAAATTCATAGATTAATCAGTTTAATACACAGTTCGAGCCTTTTAAAGAAGTGTTCAAGCCTTTTCATACACTACCCGAGCCTTTTCACAACCATACTCAAATCGACAAATCAAACCAAAACCAAAAAAATCTCCGGGGGCGCTGCCCCCTACCCCCGCGAGCTGACCAGGCAGCTCGACCACCTCGAGCTCAGCGGGGAGCTCGACCCCCGAATGCATCTGCGTAACGTCACAAAACTAATTATCCAATGAAGATGTATTGATAAGGCTATGATGTTCAACCTCCATTAGAGGTCTGTTATAGAGAAACATGAAAGAATAAAACTCAGAAAACTTCAAAGTAAGAAAGAGAATGTGTAAAGTAAGGGCAATATTGGTAGTTCACCATAATAGGTGCATTTTAAACTTAACTTATTAAAGCAGTGACTTTGTCACCACATCAGTTCAAAAATGTGACATTTTCCACCAATTCCACTTATAATTTTTTGGGAAAGTGATCAGTGAAGAATGAAGAAGAAGAAATGAAATTGGGGATTTTGGGTGTTAATTTTGATCTAGGGTATTATAATCAATGAAATGAAATTGGGGGGTTTTGATGTTAATTTTCAAAGCATCAATGAAGAATGAAGAAGAAAAAGAAAAAATAATTTTGTTTAATGAGGTGGGTCCCAAGGTGGGAATCAGATGGAGGGGCATCTGAAACCCACCTGTTGGAGTGGGATTCCCATTACCCCTTAGAGGGTAATGTGATTCCCATGGGATTCACTTTCTCGGGAATCAAAAAACGCAAACTTAGTAAAAAACATGGGAATGCTATGACATTTTCATTCCCATGCAAAGATCACCCCATACCAAACGGCCCCTAAGGGCTTGCGGTTTTTTTTTTTTTTTTTTTATAATTTTTTGAACCGTAAACTTTATTAGGGAAACCCCAAAGGCACCAAAAGACAACAAGAAACAACAGAAGGGCCAGAAACAAGAGCTACAGAAACGCACACCCAAAAAACCCCACCAACCACAGATACAAAAGCTAGAAAAAGCCAACCAGTATGCCACTAATCAAGAAAATTTTAGCAGGCTAGCTAAAGTTGTTCATTTTTTCGCTTGTATTCATTTGAAACATATCAGTATGTTGTGCATGTTAATTCATCAATGACAGAAAATAAAGAGAAGCAACTTCCATGTATGGAATTCAGTTTCAACGATCATATCTCTTAAATTATAACAGGAAGAAGAAATATGAAAAGAATGAAGTAGAAATAGTGAAGAAAAATGTTATTTACTTACAGGAATGAACTTATTGTTATATGGGTCCCATATATCATGAACAATGCAATATGCAATAGAATTTTTAACGATGAGGAGCAATCACGGGATTTCTAGCAACCTCCTTTGAATACATATGAGAAACCTGCGGAGACAAATGTGAATAAGAAGAATGGCACAATGAGGACAAAAGAGAAGAAGCTGCAGAAGCTCTAGCCTATCTTAATATTGATATGAGCACTTGCTTTATCATTTACAATTGAAAAACATAGAATGGTAATTTGAATGCCACCAGAAAAATCATTATGAGGAAAAAACCTATGCTAGTAAAAACCCGGTGAAAAAAAAAAAAAAAAACTAACAAAGGAAAGAGAGTACATTATTCATTTACATATCAAATTAACCTTTGGAGATATTTAGGGTATAAAATTGTCTCGTTAAAACCATGTGGGATAAAAACCTAATGAAGGAAAAGGAGTACAGTACATAATATTTTCTCCAAAAAAAATCAATCTCTCGGTCTCTCCTACATGAATTAATGCCATCATCAACGTGACAAATTCAATAACCAAAATTAATATAACTAAAAGGCTATAAAGCATGAGATAATAGCAGAGTGTTTAACTTAAAATTTTGGATAACTAATTATTTAATGCAATACTATAAGAAATGATGTAGACAAGTTGTTTTAATTACTTGTTCTCTAAAACGTATTAATCAACCTTCAATATGACTTAAAAAGGAAAAACAAAAATACTTAGCTTCACTACAAAGACTGCAAATTGATACTTTAATCCTCATAATTGTTTAGTCCCTAGTTTAGAGTCACATAATTGAGGTAACTCATTTGACTTATCTCCCCCTTAAATGTTCGTTGCATAATGAATACGCCTCAGTAAAACCTTTGCTAATAAAATCCATTGGGAAAAAAAAACTAAGGGAGGAAAAAACCTTTGCCAGTAAAAAACAAATGGACAAAAAAAAAAAAAAAACCCTTATATAGGAAAAAGAATACATTATTTATCTATATATCAAATTAACCATTGGAGATATTTGGGATATAAAATTGCTTCGTTAAAACCTTACTAGGAAAAATGCTATGGATGAAAACCTAGTGAAGGACAAAGGGTACAATACATAATATTTTCTCCAAAATCAAAACCTTACTGGAACTTACACATTCTGCATCTGTGAGAAGCTGAAGAGTTTTTGCGGTTACAAATTAATATGAAGCTAAGGAGGAGATTCAACAACATTTTGAGGGTTCTTTCAAATTTTTAATGTATGACAGATAATAGACTTACAAAGTGGTGAGTGATGCTAAAGTCGAGAACCATATTGGAGCCTCCGTGGATCAAACGAGTTGTTGCTAAGATCGCTAATGAAAAAATCATAGATTAGAGTTCTTCAATACCGTAAAAGAAAAGATTTTGTTAAATGAAGAGAAAAAATTGTTTAGTTCCTAGTTTAGACTCGCACATAATCGAGGAACTCATTTGACTTAATGTTCACTGTATAATGAATATGCCTTATTAAAACCTTTACTAGTAAAAACCTAGTGGGAAAAAAAAAACTAACAAAGGAAAAAACCTTTGCTGGTAAAAACCCAGTGAGAAAAAAAAAAACTAAAGGAAAAAGAGTACATTATTCATCTACATATCAGACTAACCTTTGGTGATATTTGGGGTATAAAATTGCCTCGTTAAAACTTTACCAGGAAAACAAAAATGATGTAGACAAGTTGTTTTTATTACTTGTTCTCTGAAACTGACTTAAAAAGGAAAAAAAAAAATTTGGACGGCAAAATTTATTAGAAAAGCAGAGCACCGCCACCAAAAACAAGCAAAACAAGCCCCCAACGGGCCGAGAAAAGAATGACAACGACCAAAGGAAAAGAAAACAGGAACACCAACACGAAGCACTTCCCCTAAGGCACGCCAACCCCAAAAAGAGAACTAGGAAACAAAAAAGCAAGGGACAACAGCCCAAAGGCAGCACAGAACCAACGACCGGGAACACCAAGAACATCAGTCAATCACCCAGTGAATCTGATCACCCTCATTCTTCGACGCCCGTTTAGCCAAATCGTCCGCGAAAGAGTTCGAAGCTCTTCTGACAGACCCCCATGCGCTCTCAAAGACTTGCAAATGTCGTAGATAGTTTTGACATGCTTAAGGCTACCAAAACCATCACTGGTAATCCAAGAAATTGAAGCCTTGGAGTCGTTGACAATTTCAATGGTTCGGTCAATTAAAAGCGAATTCGAAACACAAAGAGTGCAAGCTTTCTCAATGGCCAACAGTTCTGCAGTATTCGAATCCTGACAACCCACAAAGATCGAGAAAGAGCAAAGAACCTTACCCCTATCATCCCTCAAAACACCTCCAATACCTGCAGGACCAGGTTTGCCTCTACCAAACCATCGACATTGAATCTCAACGTATCGACCCCAGACGGAATCCAAAGCTGCACCTTGCTCTTTTTAGGCCTAACAGAGTCCTTGCAGAATTCACTGATGTTTTGGAGAAGAGAAGTAATTGGATCCGAAGAGCCGGAGCTGTGGTGCTTAAACCACCAAGCAACGCGGAATTGAACTGAATCCCTAGCCAACCCAATCAGAGCCTCCTTATCCTTGAAAATTTTCTGATTCCTAAACTCCCAAATGGTCCAGGCCACTGCGAAAAATAAAATCTTCCACGCTCTACTACTACTCGGAGAAGGGCAAAGAGAAAACTAGCCCACAGTCCAATCAGCAATCGTCTTGGAAGCGCAGGTACTAACATTCCACCACGCCATACTAGAAGACCACAAGGACCAAGCCCAAGAACTATGTAGAAATAGGTGGTTTATGGACTCTTCCTCTCTATTACAAAGAGGGCACACCGAATCCCCATTAAGAATCATACCGTGACGCTGCAGAACTTGATAAACTAAGACTTTCCCTTTCAACAGCTGCCACAGAAAAATCTCTACCTTTGGAGGACAAAAGCCTTGCCAACAAAACTTGTCAATCCCTGAAAGATCCAACACTCTTTCCTTCATAGCTCTACGAAAGGAACAAACCGAAAAAGACCCCTGAGGTGTGAAGGACCAGGCCAGAGAATCAACAAACTCCTTTCTAATATTGAAACTCTGAATGAAATTACAAAAACACTGCCACTGCTCTATTTCCCAACCAAACAACTGTCTTCGAATGGGGACCTACCAAACCCACTGCTCCTCTCTCCAATAACCAAAATCACAAGTAAAACCATCTTTGCTAGTGGCTAAAGCAAAAATTCTGGGGAAAGAAAGCTTGAGCGGGATGGAGTCCTCTTTAGTAACTTCCCAGAACTTCGATTTAGTCCCATCACCCAAGACCACCCTTAAACCCTGTTGAAGAACGTTGCCTGACTGAGAACTAGGCTTGAAGAGACTCGCAATAACCTTGGCAAAATGGGAGGCTGAGGACAAAGCAGAGCCCTTCCAAATTAGAATCCTACTATCCAAACCGTAACTAGCCATAATGACCTTTTTCCATAGCGAATTGTCCTCCTTGCCGAATCTCCACACCCACTTGGCCAATAGAGCTTTGTTTTTAATCGCCACCCTCCCTATTCCCAGCCCTCCGTTCTCCTTGCTCCGACACATCGACTCTCATTTAATCGCAAGCATTTTGCGCTTTTCCGTACCATCACTCCAGAAAAAACTACGTTGTAACTTTTCAATCCTTTGAGCAATCCCCACTGGAATTTTAAAAATAGTCATGTAGTAGGCTGGAATACTAGAGATGACTGACTTAATGAGAACCAACCTACCACCTTTGGAAAGAAATTTTCGTTTCCAAGGCGCTAATCTCTTCTCAATGCTTTCCATCACTGGATTCCACAAGTGAAGGGAACTCGGTCTAGACCCTAGAGGAAGGCCTAGGTAGTTGAACGGCAGAGAAGTAACCTTGCACCTAAGGATGGAAGCCCAACACGGATCCGTATCCATCTTCTTGCTAACTCTAACAATGCAAGATTTTGCAAAGTTAATTCTTAGCCCCGAGGCAAGCTCAAAGCACCTTAAAATTCTCTTGGTATTGCGTAAGAACTCCATCTTAGGTTTAATAAAAATAATGGTGTCGTCTGCGAATTGAAGATGCGAAACGTGAGTCGAACTACCTCCAAAATCTTCGCCTTTCATCATACGTAAGTCTGCAGCCTTTTGAAATAGAACACTCAGCCCTTCAACAACTAGATTGAAGAGAAAAGAGGATAAAGGATCACCCTGTCTCAGCCCTTTTTCGATTCCGAACTGAGAGGTGGGACTACCATTAATCACAACCGATAAAAGCGGTGACGAAATACACTCTCGAATCCAACCCCTCCATCTCCCACCAAACCCCATATTCTCCATAATATCCTCCAAAAAACCATGATCAACACTGTCATAAGCCTTCTAGAAATCTAATTTGAGCACTAACCCCCCCCCCCCCCCCCCCCCTCATTATCCTTCTTCCATCTATTTATTATCTCCTCCGCTATGACGAAACTATTGGTGATTTGACGCCCCCGAACAAACGCCATCTGAGCCTCTCCAATAATAGAATTCATCACCTTTTTGATCTGATTGGCAAGAACCTTAGCAAGGATTTTGTACATTGATCCGATTAGACTTATAGGTCTAAAGTCTCCCATGTGCGTCGGGTTCTTCACCTTCGGAATGAGAGCTAAAAACATAGAGTTTAAATCCCTCACGATAGCACCGTTTTTATGAAATTCATTAATGAACCCCATGAAATCATCCCGAATCACCTCCCAATGCTTCTTCACAAAATTAAAATTCAATCCGTCGGGACCCGGCGCTTTATTGCCATCACAATCATTTAGAGCAGCCCACACTTCTTCCATGGAAAACTCAACCTCTAAGCCCATCTTATCGCTAGAAGACAGCTGATTGAAGTGCAGACCTATAATTTTCGGTCGCTGCCACCCCTCCTTTGAAAAATGATTTTTGAAGTAATTGAAGACTCTCTCTTTAATCTTACTTGGGTTCGACTCAACCTCCCCTCCAAATGACAGCCCCCCAATAAAGTTTGTCTTTCTCCTACCATTAGCCATTGTGTGGAAAAACTTCGAATTTCTATCACCCTCCTTTAACCATTTAACCCACGATTTCTGTCTCCAAGAAACCTCCTCCCTTCTCATACCCTCCCCAATTTCTGTCAACAACACTTTCCTGTTCTCTCTCAACCTTTCGGTCCACCCCAAAACTTTTGCCTCTTCGTCAATCTTGGCTAAACGGTCCTCTACATCTTTCAAGGAGAACGATTTCTGCTTATTATTAACCAACTAACGTTTCATTCTGACTTTCGTCTCTCTAACTTTAGCTGCCAAAACCGCCCCCTTAGACTCCCCTCGCTCACTACCTTTCCAACCCTCCATCGCCTCCGCCATCATACTCCTATCTTCCAACCAAATATCAAAAAACTGAAAGGGAGTCGGCCCCCAATTCACCTTCATATCACTAAGTGTAATTGGATGATGGTCTGATAAACTCCTGGGTAAGCCTCTTTGAGTTAGGTGCGGGAAGCTCAACGGGAGGCTTGGAGAGATAAGGAATCTGTCAAGCCTAGACCAAGTCGCCTCTTTCCTAGAGTTCGTCCACGTAAAAGCCATTCCACTAAGGGGAATATCAACCACCTGAGCTTTAAGCAAGAATGACTTAAAATTCCTCATGGAGCCCTCATTATTAGACATCCCTCTCTTCTCCGAAGCGTCGAGCACAACATTAAAATCGCCCCCCACCACCCAAGGAATGGAAAACGAGTTCAAGGTGCTAGCAGTATCTTCCCATAACTTTTTTCTCTCCGTTTCAGAACTTGGAGCATACACATTACAGAAACCAACCACTAGCTTCATGGAAGTCCACTCCCCTATGACAAACATACTGCTATTACTGGACATACAATGAGAAACGCTGAACTTATCGTTGTTCCACAAAGTAAGCAAGCCACCTGACAAACCCACCGCATCCACCCCTACGCCTTTATTAAGGTGAGAGCCCCCAATAGAGTTCACAAGCCTATAATCAAAGCTTTTAAGTTTGGTCTCCTGCAGAAACAAAACCGAAGGCCTAATTCTATCAACTAAGCTTCTCACGGACCTCCTTTTTTCTGCCTTCCCAAGCCCGCGCACGTTCCAGGACAACACTATCATTAAAAGATAGAAGCCCTGCTCACACAACACAAAAAATTACGACCCCCTATTACCTTCATCTTCCATCTCTCTTCTTCTCAGTTCCTCTCTGATAACTTCTTCATTGGCTCTGAAGTCGAAACCCAAAGCCTCTCCGGTTCCAATAACTCTCGTAATTTCTTCGTCCATAGTCCAAACAACTCTATTACCATCAGTGTCAATCAGTTCTACATCAGACTCAGAGAGATTCTGCACTGATTTGCCTTCCACTGTCTTGGCTATGGCCGCCGTCATCTCGACGACTCTAGTAATCTCCTCCTCCAAATTCCAAAAGACTCTATTGCCATTTACATCAACAAGCTCGGTTTCTGGTTCTTCATCCTTATCTTCATTCGCTCTACCTTGGCTTTTAGCTTCTTGAGCCTCCAGTTCTCTTAATTTAGCATTTCTAGTTCGCATTCCATGTCTTTTGGAAGAATAGCACCTTTTACCACCTCTTCTCCCCTTGCTCGGAACAGGGGATTCCAGATTATCCTCCCCTACTGTCTCTTTCCCGCCCTTCAAATCCAAGCTAGCTCCATTTTGGACAATTCTGTCTTGAGTCAAACTGCCTTTGAGCAGCCCTTTCTTCATCATAGATTGGATCAACATAACCTCCTTACTGTTGGGCCTAACATTTCTTTTACATGGCACCCCTGAAGACTCCATCCCATCATTTAAGTCAACATGAAGCCCAATCCCCTCAGACTCTATCCCATTCCCCATGTTGTCTTTAACAAGGGGCCCTTCAACACTTGGGCTCCCTTCAGAAAAGGAAGTTGGGCCTGAAACATAAGGGTCCAAACCATTTCCTTCACCTTCCTGAGGGCCTTTAGCAATGACCCCCATGCCCCTATCTTCAGTAGGCTCCTCCCCTCTTGAAACTCGAACACTCCCCTCTAGATCTCACCGAATTACCAAAGGGCCCTCCCTCAGAGTCTGAAGATGACGTGGACAGCGCTTCCCCTACACCGCCATAACCTTTCGATTCCCTAAACTTTTCCAAAATCAGCTTAGCATTTGAAATGAAAGCAGCTTGTGGTTTGGGTTTAGGACTTCTTGATACCACCAGCTTTCCTTTATCTTTTTTGAGAATCCCAAAGTTATGCTGAAATTGGCCAAGTTTGACTCTCCCAATTGAAAAGCCTTATGTTTCTTTCCTTCCTCGTACTTTTTCTGATCCACCTGCTTGCCAACCTGCCACTTTCTCTCGATCCAAGTGACTCCAAAGCCTCGTTTCACCTACCTTGTCTCTGGTATTGAGATGATTGCCTAAAGAAGATACGTCAGACCCTCCTTTCGCTGCCATCTAATATTCTGACTGTCTTCTAGCTTTTGGAGGGGTTGGAGCTTTTCCGGCCACTTCCTTGAGGTCCAAAAGATCCTCGATCCAAGAAGAAGTCGCCGGAGGACCGACTTCTTCAACAGAGATCACGAAATCTCGTCTCCCATCTGAAACCTTGATGGTCTTTGGGCAAGACCTCCCAAACTTGATTAAAACCAACATCCTCCCTACATCTAATTTCTTCCTCAAAAGTGTGAAAATACTAAAGACGGCAAATCGATACTTTAATCCTCTTGAATATGGATGAATTTACATGAAGCTCAACTTGTCACTGCAAACAAATACAAGTAATTTAGCAACAAATTCATGAATATGATAAAACCAGCATAAATAAAATAGGAGATTACATTCTGCAAACATGCAATTTGAATTTAATTCTTCCCTCTAAAGCATAATTGATCAACAAAATCGTGCATCCAACAAAATCTTGTAAATAAATGAATTAAGGACGTTGATTAATCGGTACAACATTAAATCAAAAAACTTAAAAATTACCTGAAAGCCTTAAGAGCGCGATTTCTACCGTTAGTATTTGCGAGAGCTTTGACGGTGCACACCGGGTTTCCAATAAGTCTGAAGTGCATCCTAACAATATCAGACAAAGATATTGATTATAAATTGATACTATAGGCTATCTAATGCTACCATACTGATCCTGGGTGACTCTCTTAGATCTTACAATTCAATCAGTCCAAACAACTACTAAATATGATGATTATATTAATTATAAATAGATATTATAGGCTATCTAATGCTACCTTACTTGATCTTGGATGATTCTTTTTGACAGAAATTGGTTGTACAAAGAAAACATGAAGGACATAAACAGCATCTGTGTATAAAATTTAAAATTACCTGCATCCTTTCAGCATCAGGTCCTGTTCTATCTGGCCTCGGTATTCTGTCTAATGCACCATTTTCGTACATAGATTGATTGCGGAATACCTGTTCAATATAAAGCATTTAATATAAGCACAGCATACATATACCTGGTAATGCTACCAAAACCATGCAGTAAAAGACAGCCAATATAGATTTGAGGGAAGTAGGCTTGTAACAATCTCACAACATTCAGCTAACTACTCCGTGTTGTTGTTTAGAAAAAGCAAACAATCTCCAAACAGAATGAGTTTTTTAATAACTAATTGCATGATTTTACGGGTTAATATTCTAAAGAGAGACATAGTTAGTGGTACAAGATGGAATCAACTCATATCGATTGTTTATCACTTGTTTCACAGCCAAACAAGGCAATGCAATAATTAACAAACACTGTAAGTTTTTTATAAAATTGTGAGCAACATATGATATTATATTTTGAGTTTATGAAAACCGAATTGATTGGAATGTTTAAGTAAGAGAGAGTTGACCGGATAAAGCCCGTTATTAATGTGATCAATATTTGTTGAGCTTGGTGCACCTTAACTACATTAAATATATGTAGGATATGGTATGGGGCCATGGGCTATATATATGTTTGGGTCTAGTATTCCTTTTGAGACTAACCATCCTATTAGGGTTGAGAATGTTAGGATTCTAGTAAGTTACACTATTTATAGGGGGTCCCTACTCTCGCTCGCTCATGTATCACACAGTGATTCAAAATAAAAGTAACCTCCCTATTAGGTTATCTGAAGTAAGGTGAGAAGAAAGTAGAAGACTTTCTACTGTTTTCATTTGTTTTCTTTTCAGGTTATTTTGCTTGTGCTATCATGGATTCTAGTTTCCGCTGCGTTTCCAGGTACGCGTCTATTCATACTTATGCATACAATACGAGATCTAATTATATTTATATATAATGCTTACAGTGGTATCAGAGCCGATCGTATTGTTTCATAGGTTGAATCTATTTATGTTTAAACATGCTGGATTGAATTTAAATTATTGATGCCATTAATTAAATCCGTATTTGAATTGTGTTGGTTTTACACGTTGGATGATATTTGGTAATTAGGTTTTGTAAAACTGTAGTTGAATGGTTTCAATTGCCATGATCCTAACATACACAATTGCTGCTACATCTGATTGAATGAATATAATATGGATTTCATATGGATTTGTGATTTAGATTGTCAATGTGTACAGTGTACCTGACATGATATTATATATAATATACTAATGTATCTGATGTTAACAACCAAAAATTGAAGTCCATGTTTGAAACTTTGAATTCTGTTTTGTTTTGACATGTGTTGGTATGAATTCGGTGTTGTGCTGTGACATGTGTGGACTTGAATATGTTTAGACTGATAAAACCATAAACAATTTGCGTCTAAAATTATTTTTTAGAAATCAGATTTGGTGGATTGATAAAAGTCTAATCACGTGTTGGATTAGATCGCACCAGACGATGGGTTCAAGTGCAAGTTGATGGGTTTGTGCCTCGTGGCACCAGGTCGGCGCGGGTTGGAGGAGAAACCAAACCTGCGCCTACTCGTGGGTCGATGGTTTCGATGACCCAAAGCCATCACGCTAAGGCGCGGATCGATCGATGTGCATCTTTCCGGCATCAGATCGCCGCCACGTTGATCGATCAAGAGATCCATTGAATACGGATCGGTCTTGGAGTGTTGTGGATTCGCGATTATTCGCGAATCGAACAAACGAAGGTCGACGGTGGCAAGGTCGATGGTTTTGCGGCGACTTGTAGGTTAGTCGTTGTTGTCGCCGTTTTGGTGGCTGACGTAGCTATGTCGAACGGTGGCCATGAAGATCCTAGGGTTTCCAGAAGCTTGATTTTGGTGTGGGCCACCTTTTGTAAATTAGATATAATTTTGGACTGTATTGTTATTTGCCTGGGCCCTTTTAGAATTAATGTAACATTAAGGTATCAATGTGTAATTGGTTATGTGTTACTGTTGGGGCAGATTTATAATTTTAGGAAATAGTTGGGGCCAATTTAATATTATGATAAATATAGGGACCAATTTAAAATTTACCAAAATCATGAGGCAATTTTAAAATTTTCAAAAAAATTTTGAGAATAATTGTAGTTCATAAATAGTTATTATGATTTCGAATGATTATGCTTTCACGTAGTGACTAATCATTAAGTTTTCATAATAATTATTAGTTTGTTTAAAAATGATTCAATAATTGATAGAATATTCTCGTGAATCGGATGGCTATGTCTTCACGTAGTGAACTAGTCATTAAGATTTTAAGAAATTCATTGATTATCGATTATTAATGATTTTGATTCAATAATTGATATAATATTCTCGTGAATTGGATGATTATGTTTTCACGTAGTGACTAATCATTATGATTTTGAGAAATTCGTCGGTTACGATTATTGATGAGGTTAAAATTAATAATCTGTTTTGAATATTCTCATGAATTGGATGATTATGCTTTCACGTAATGACTAATCATTACGATTTTGAGAAATTCATCGGTTAACGATTATTAATTTGGTAAGTTTTAATAATTGATAGAATATTCTCATAAATTGGATGATTATGCTTTCACGTAGTGAGTAATCATTAAGATTTTGAGAAATTCGTTGGTTATCAATTATTAAATTTGAACTGCAATGATTGAATTATATGCATGTGATGGGTGATGTTCTTTTCCGTAGGAGGTTCATCATCTTGAGGTATTCATTTATATAATGTGATATAAATGTTAGAATTTTTGGAAGTTGCCTTTAATATATTTTCATTTAATTGAATGAAAGTGCCCAACACTTATTGATGTCTACATATTCTATATGCTCATGGATAATATCTACTCAACAAGAATTTAAGAAGGTTTTATATTTCTCATTATTTTGCATAATTTTGAAATAGAAATTATGTGTGACCCTGTTAGATTGATTAAGAGAAATAATATATATTTATGTTGGGTATAATGATATTGGATTTGCAGTTCTTGGTTATAAATGTATAACCTATAAAATTATTATGGAATTGGATGGTAACGTTTCTACGTAGTAGACTAACCATTAAGATTTCATTATAATTTGTTGATTTCATTGAGGACATTAATTGATTATATTAGAAGTTATTATAAAGTTGAATGGTTATGTTTCCACGTAGTGGACTGACCATTAAGATTTTATAATGATCTTTTGATAAAATTATATAATCAATTGTGTTTGGAATATTTATGGGGTTGGATGACTAAGTCTTCACGTAGTGAACTGGTCGTTAAGATTCCACAATGTTCGTTGGATTATCAATGACTATGGTTTTGAACTGCATTCAGGTAAAACTATACATGTGTTGATCATCTACCTAAGAGAGTCATTACATGTGGTAAGTTTTTGTGAGCATTGAATAATAAAGAGTGATGTTCATCTCCTAAAGATGTCAATCACTTGTAGGAATGTTTTAACACATGCGTTGTGGTCTTTGTCCTAAAGACAGATCATGATACTGTGTTGGATTTCCATGGAGGTTAAATTATCATTTATAATGATTATGGAAATCGGTGTGAGCATGAATATACTATGTTTTAATTCCTTTTAAACAACTCTACTATTTCTAAATGCATGCCTTTAAGATATTGGTTGATGTACCTTTTTTTTTTTTTTTTGATGGATTAAATAAGATGTTTCAATTGGTTTTTACCTTATTGAGGATTAAAGGATAATAAAGTTTAGAGAACCCACTATTGAAAGTTTGGTTAAGGTTTTTTACTTTAGATTAATATATTCCATGAAGTTATATCTTTTGTTTGTTATTTTGATAAAAGGTAACAGGGTACAATCACCATAAGAGTAGTCTGAAATTTTTTGATAATTCAACATAGCAAGTGAAAGAAAATATTGTGGACATAAAATAATTTGCTATCGCAAGAAAAGGTACCCCTTGATTTATGTTTTGAAATATTTGATTGATTATCAATTAAGCACTTAGTGGATTGTTTCTTGTGATACATTTTATATTATAAATTCTTTCAATGAACTCAGTATTTAACAGGGACCTAATAGTTTAGAGGATTTATTAGAATTCAATTGAATTCATGGTAATATTTAGATTATCTTTAACCTCTAAAAAATTTTATTGGATGATATTTCTGATTTTGGTCATGTAATGCATAGTATAATTTTTATAATAAGATTGAGAATTTGTAGTAATATCTTAAAGTTTATTCAAGATAATACATTATTTTGCTTATGAATTTCACCTAGTGAGTTATATGGTGATTTTTGTAAATAATAATCTTTATGGATCTTCGAACTCTTCTTGTATTGTAAATTCTACATTTAGGTTTTAGAATTATATTGATGATTATTCTTATAGTTTATATATAATCTTTTTAATCTCATAACCAAAGGTAGAATGGAGATAATTGATTCGTAGGGCATTTTGATTTTTTTTTTTAAATTCTCGGTTTTAAGTCTTTTGATTAATTGTATTAAAAGTGATCTCATAAAATATAAGGATATGACTGCAAAAGGTTAGAAACTATTAATAATAGTTTAGAGAACTTGTCATGTTTTATTTATGAGAATAAATGTATCTATGCATTATACATTCTTATGGGGAAAGAGTGATGTTGTTAAGAATGTATAATTTCAAAGACTCGCATTTAAGGAAGAAATTGTATGCTTGTGATATTTATGTTGAATAAATGTCATGTTTGTTGAATTGTAATTTTGGTTGTCATTAGAGTTGAGGTTTTGCAAACTAATTAGTTTTCGATAGATTTATAGCTTGAATGTTTTACTTCAAAGAGGGTGTTTAGTTTGCATGCTTTAAAACTTCATTGATATAGTACAAATGGTGTTTAGTTTAATAAAGTAGTGGCATTATATGACTTTGTTAAAATGTTTTATTTTGCCATTAGACATAACTGAGGGTCAGTGAGAGTAAGTTTTTAATTCCTTTAGTAAATTGGCGCATTCTCATAAGAAAAGGTCATGTAAATATCTGCAATTGATATTTTAATGTATGCTTAGTATATATGTATTGATACTATTATTACATTAGCATACTTTGCGAATTTCAAACCAATTTGGCATGTATCATTGGACATGGATATGGAATGTTTTATTACATTTGTAGAGGTTAATTGTTTCATACTCACATGTATGTATGGATAAGGAAATATATGATTTAATATATTGTAACTCTAAAGAATTTTGATTGTGAAATCATATTTTGAGGTAGATTGTGATAATTTCATTGCATTTATTTTCTCTGAATATGATAAGAGATCTTAGAGGTTTAACCATATGGATATTATGGTGAGAGAAGGCTTAAGAGTTGCAAGTTTCTAATAGCCACATGTAGAATAACTCTTGATATACTAACCAAGATACTTGACTTCGAAGGTTTTGTGGAGCATGTTATATCCTGCATTGGATGATTGATATTTTGATATATTTGGTTAGTGAGAGTTATCTTTTATTATAATACCTGCATTTATTCTATGCATGTTTGTTTTATATTCTCGAGAATATTGCTAGTGTATTGTATATGCATGTTAAGATATTTGCCATATTTGTTATTGTGTGCACACAGATGTTTGATTATGGCAGGAAATCTCAAAACTATTAGCTTTAAGGGGGCAGTTCACTCATGATAATGCCTATTTCTACACTTGATTTAGCCCCGTTTTACCTATCATTTGCCTTCGTTTTCCGGGTAAAACCAGTATTTTTAATGTTTAAATAAGCTTGTGCAGGTTTCGGGTCTTCTAAGGGCTCTATTGTAGATAAATGAAGAATGGGAGGCAAAAACATCAAGTTTGAGGAATATACCAGGCCTGAAGAAGTGAAGGCAGAGAAGTGGCGCTGTACGAGCGCTGTACAGAAGCACTCTACGTACAGCGCCAAGCTTGAAGAAGTGAAGACAGAAAAGGGGCGCTGTACAGAAGCGCTCTACGTACAGCGCCCAAGCCTAGAGAAGCCAAAATTTAGAAGGGGCGCTGTACAAAGCGCCCTATGTACAGCGCCCAAAACATGATTTGCAAGATCAGAAAAGTGGCGCTGTACAGAAGTGCTCTACGTACAGCGCCAACACTGCCACATCAGAAATTGGTCTAGGTTTTCGTGCCCTAATTCCATACACTATAAATACCTCCCTTAAGCTCTGTTCAAGCCACCTCTTGCACGACCCTTCCACTCCAAATCACTTCAAGAACATATCTTTACTCTCCAAACCCACAAAATCACCACATCCAACCTTCAATCCACCACCCAAACTTCAAATCCACTCCACCAAACATCAAATATCCAACTTTCATACCATTTCCCACCATAAAAACCCAACCTTGGAGCATAGAAGGGAACTAAGAGAGAAGAAACAAGCCAAGCACACCAAGAGAGGATGAGAGCTTCACATATAGTTTTCTCTACACCTTTCTCTCTTTATTTTCATTTGTAATTTGTTATGGCTTACACAAATATCATATCTTTGGTTGTCATTTCTTGTAAGATGAACTAATTCCATCTTGGCTAAGGCCAAGATGAAACCTTTTCCATGAATTATTAGTAAAGGCCATTACTTTCTCATGATTGCTTGTGTTGTGTATGCTCATTTCATGTTCTTAATCATTATTGAATGTCTAGCTAGCATTTAGTAATTGTTTGGTTGTTGTGTGAAATACCGAGAGGAGAAGCACACAACGTGCTCAATGAAATGTGTGATAGAGGTTGGTAAGATAGAAATATACGATGCTAGCCTCTAGGATTCACTTGTGTGCCATGAAACTTAATGAATTTATATGTAGTTCGGATAACCATTGAGAAATAGGTTGTTGGTGCATATAGATGTTGTCTTTATCACTTGAGAGAGGTTAGAGACAAATAGAGGGTATCACTAATCTACACACACACTTGCATACTTTAATTAAATGATGTGCCGAAAATTGATGAAAATTGGATAGGTGGATTCAAAGTCTTAGCCTAGTTTCCCATAAGAGATATAATCACTTGCTTGTGTTTGCCTTTGCTTAAGTTTGCTTACTTGTTTAATTTCAATTATTGCATTAGTGTAGTTTAAGTTTATATTTGAGTAGTATAATCCAATCATTCAATTTTTTACTTGTTTGAATAGCTCTTAAACTAATCAATTTCGGTAATCGGTCACTCGGTCCCTGTGGGAACGAACTCTTATTTTTCATTGTGCTACTCTTCGACCTCGTACTATTGCGAGAGTCATAAAGAGACTAGTCAATTTTTGGCGCCGCTGCCGGGGATTGAGCGAATGATTGATATCGATACTAGTTAGTTTATTGCTAATTTGAACCTTTTAATTTAGTTTGTGTTTCTTTTCATAGGTACCATTGCTCTTGCATGCACCCACGAACAAGGAGCCAAAATCTTCACTCCTTGAATTTTGATTCGGAGATTGAGAAAATAGCTCAAAGAAATAGACGTGAGGCAAGGTTGAGAAGAGCAGAAATGGGTGATCGGAATGCACAGTTAGGAGACATGGGTTTGCCTCCTGTGGCAAATCAAAATCAAAGAGAAGTGCCTCCTGAAGCCATTCCAGTACAAGAAGGTTTCCCTCATGATGGAGATGAACATACCCTACGGGATTACACAATGCCTAGAGTTGAGCAGAACCAGTCGTCCATTCACTGACCAACAATTGCGGCAAATTCCTTTAAGATAAAGCCTTCGGTGATTCAAATGATTGGCACTACGTGTATGTTCAATGGCTTGGCGAATGATGATCCAAACTTGGACCTTCAGAACTTCAATGAGATTTGTGACACTTTCAAGTACAACGGGATTCCCGACGAGTTTATCAAGTTGAATTTATTCCCATTCTCCTTGGGAAATGATGCGAAGATATGGTTGAACTCTCAACCACCAAACTCGATCATTACCTTTGATCAATTGGCCCAAGCATTTATGAATAGATTCTTTCCACCAGGGAGGGCCGCTCGTCTTAGGAATGAAATCCTTTCTTTCCAACAATTTGAGAATAAGAGTCTCTACGAAGCTTGGGAAAGGTTTAAGAAGCTTCAAAGGAGATGTCCTCACAATGGTCTTGCAAGGTGGCAAACTTTGCAAGCTTTCTACTAAGGAATTACGGTGTCAACAAGGAACTTAGTGGATGCGGCTGCTGGAGGTTCTCTAATGAGCAAGTCAATGGATGCGGCCAATGCTCTCCTAGAAGAAATGGCACTCAACAATAGCCAGTGGGGAAACTAGAGGCAAGTACCGAAAAAGATTCCGGGTAAACTAGAAGTAGATTAGTTGACAAGTGTGAAGGCTCAACTAGCGGCTCTTCAAAACCAAATGAGCAAAATGAGTGCAAGGCCTAGTAATGTGCAAGTAGCTCAATGTGAATGGTGTTTGGGGCTACACTCTAGCATGGATTGTCAAGTTGGAAGCCCGTTTGGTTCAAGCTCGTCAGAACAAGTATCCTTTGTGAACTACAACCGGAACTTTCAAAATCCACCCCAACAACAATATGCCAACCAAAATCCCCAAAACAATCCCTACCAAAACACATATAACCCGAAATGAAGAAACAACCAAAACTTGTCATGGAAGGACAATCAACCCCAACATCAACAAAACCTTAACCAAAGATAACCTCTCGAATTCCACCAACCTCACCAACAAAACTACCCTAACCAAGCCCCGAACAACCAAGTGGAGAGAAAATCAAACCTAAAGGAAGTATTCTCTAAATACATGGGCAAGTTAGACACTAGGATGGAGACCCAAGACTTAGCCTTGTGGAAGCTTGATACGAAGATTGACCAAATTGCTCAACATTCACAAGCCTCGATCCAAAACCTAGAAATGCAAGTCGGTCAACTAGCTAGGGGACAACAAGAAAGACAACAAGGGTCTTTACCAAGCGACACAGTGATTAACCCTAAGGAACAATGCAAGGCCATTACATTGAGAAGTGGTAGAGAGGTTGCATTGCCGGATGACTTTGGGAAGGCAAAAGAGGTTGTTGATGAAGAAGAGGGTGTTTGTAAAGAAGAGGTTGAAGTAGAAAAGAAGAACTCAAGTCATGATGACATGGTCCCCACATCAAATGATCCGCCTCCACAACCTCAAGTCAAAGCCTATGTTCCTCCAATCCCATACCCTCAAAGGTTGAGGAAACACAAGGATGCCCATCAATTTGTAAAGTTCTTGGAGGTGTTCAAGAAGCTCCACATCAATATACCATTTGCCGAAGCCCTAGCACAAATGCCCAGTTATGTCAAGTTCTTGAAGGACTTACTCTCCAACAAAAGAAAGCTAGAAGAGTTTGAAATGGTGGCACTAACGGAGGAATGCAGTGATATTTTGCAAAACAAGCTCCCTCTTAAGTTGAAGGATCCGGGTAAATTCATAATACCATGCACCATTGGAACCTCGGAATTTGGTAAAGCATTGATCGATTCGGGGGCAAGCATAAATTTGATGCCTTACTCGGTGTTCAAGAAGTTAAATGTTGGAGAAGTGAAGCCTACACATATCACACTCCAATTAGCGGACCGGTCAATCAAGTGTTCTAGAGGTGTGATAGAAGATGTTCTAGTGAATATGGATAGCCTATACTTTCCGGTGAATTTCATCGTTTTGAAGATGGAGGAGGATGTAGAGATACCTCTTCTATTGGGAAGGCCATTTTTGAAGACGGCGGGTGCTTTAATTGATGTAAGAGATGAGAAGATGACTTTGAGAGTTGGCGACGAACAAATGGTGTTTGACATGTCTAAGGCAACCAAAAGGGCATTGGACATGGGTGATTGTTATAGGATGGATGTGGTTGAACCCATGATACAAAAGTACTTGAGAAAGGATAACCCCAATGAGCCACTTGAAGCATGTATAGTACATGGAGTGATGAAGGAAGATGAGAACTTGGAAGTTGAAGAATGTGCCAAACAACTCAACTCCCTACCCTTGAGGACACTTAAGGGAAGATTGCACTTTGAAGAACTTGGTGTGGGAAAGCCAACAACTCCCGCCGTCTATTGAGAAACCTCCTACTCTAGAGCTCAAGCAATTACCATCTCACTTGCGGTATGCTTTCTTGGGAGATTCATCAACACTACCGGTAATAATCTCAGTAAGTTTGTCTAAGATTGATGAGGAAAAGCTACTAAGGGTATTGAGAGAGCACAAAAGAGCAATTGGTTGGTCAATTTTGGATATCAAGGGACTATGCCCTTCGATTTGCATGCACAAGATTAGAATGGAGGAGGAGTTAAAACCGACAGTTGAGCATCAACAGAGACTTAACCCAAACATGAAAGAAGTGGTGAGAGCGGAAGTTATGAAGCTATTAGATGCGGGAATCATCTACGTCACTTCGGATAGCCCATGGGTAAGCCTCGTACAAGTAGTACCAAAGAAAGGAGGAATGACGGTAGTTCCAAATGAAAACAATGAGTTAATCCCGCAAAGAATCATCACCGGATGGAGAGTTTGTATTGACTACCAAAAGTTGAACAATGCTATAAGAAAATATCACTTTCCATTGCCCTTCATAGATCAAATGTTGGAGAGACTTGCGGGTCATGAGTACTATTGCCTCCTAGACGGATATTCGGGATACAACCAAATCCTGATCGACCCCGAAGATCAAGAAAAAACCACCTTCACTTGTCCTTATGGAACTTTCGCTTATAGGAGGATGCCATTTGGGCTTTGCAATGCCCCGACCACTTTTCAAAGATGCATGATGGTGATATTTTCCGACATGGTGGAGAAATTTATAGAAGTCTTCATGGATGACTTCTCGGTTTTTGGGTCTTCTTTTGATGGGTGCCTAAAGAATTTGGGGTTGGTTCTCAAGAGGTGTGAGGAGACAAACTTGGTGCTCAATTGGGAAAAATGCCACTTCATGGTGAAGGAGGGCATTGTACTTGGACATCGGATCTCTTCTCAAGGCATCGAAGTAGATAGAGCAAAGATAGAGGTAATTGAGAAATTGCCACCTCCAATTTTGGTCAAGAGAGTTAGGAGCTTCTTGGGGCATGCCGGTTTCTATCGGCGTTTTATCAAAGACTTCTCCAAGATCACTAAACCATTGTGTGCGTTATTGATGAAGGATATTCCCTTTGTTTTTGACGAAGAGTGTCTCTGTGCTTTCGAGACGTTGAAGAAAGAGTTGACATCTACTCCCATCATATCGACACCGGATTGGGAACTTCCCTTTGAGCTTATGTGTGATGCAAGTGATTATGCGGTTGGGGCGATATTGGGGCAAAGGAAGAACAAGAGGCTACATGTGACTTATTATGCTAGCCAAACTCTAAATGAGGCCCAAGTCAATTATGCTACAACCGAGAAGGAACTCCTAGCAATTGTGTTTGCATTTGACAAGCTTAGGTCTTACTTGATGGGTTCCAAGGTGATCATCTACACGGACCATGCCGCCATCAAGTACTTGTTAGCAAAGAAGGATGCCAAGCCGCGGTTAATCCAGTGGATTCTCCTTTTACAAGAGTTCAACTTGGAGATTAAAGACAAGAAAGGATCCGAGAACCTTGTGGCGGATCACCTCTCAAGGCTAGAGAGG